>JADKXX010024548.1:0-20081 GCA_017310255.1 Butorides virescens
GACCTAATCCTCACAAGGTCTGGATATTGCATGTGGACCTAATCCTCGCAAGGTCTGGTAGATGCTTAGCCAGCAGTGCACGCTCAACAACGTCTGGGAAGTTCACTCCTGCAGGACTGAGGGACCCTGCATTAGGAAGGGGAGGTGCAGGAGGAACTCCTTCCTCCGCCGCTGTGCTCTTTCTGATTGCTGCTCCCTCCAGACTCCCCCAGGCAGGCTGGGAGCGAACGCACCCCGCAACGCTTTTTTAGCATTTCTGCTACTGTGGTTTGCAGAGCCTCGCACCACCACGCCGCCGTAGGTCCTGTACAAATGCAGTCAGCAGTGCTGCCTGTCCCTTCTCATCAGACCCTGCCAGCCACGCCTGGCCTCCCGTGCACTCAGGGAAAAAAAAAGAAAAAAGGAAGAGACCGACATTATTTTAGGGCTGAAGCGTAGGAAACGTATTATACTGCAGGAGGTCGGAGAGCCCGAACCATCTCAGCAGTGAGAAGGAGCCCTGTTAGGACATGCCAGATTATAGAACAGAGTTGAAATATGTGTTGCCCAGGCAAATTCATATTCCTTGCATTTCATCAAAGTTACTTTAAATTTACCTTACTGTTAAGTATGAGCCATTATGGATAAAGACTAGGGGAGGGAATGTCTTGTCACAGCTTGTAGGCTGGCTTCTACCCGCAGGTGAGACCAAGGAAGTTTAGAAAAGCTGCTGCAGCCTAAAGGGTGTGTGGAGAACCTGGTCCCCGTGGCCATGTGGATGCGTGTCTCCGCACTGCTCGTCTATAAAACTGGCATTGAATTTCTGGGTTGGCTCATGGGATGTCTCCTCCCGGCAGAGGATGTGAACCAGGGCCTCATTCGGTACGTGATGCATGAGGAGAAGGTTCAGGAGACCACGGACAGCTTTCAGTTCCTAGTGAAGGACGGCAAACCCAATGTGGTCAGTGGCAACATCTTCCACATCCAGTGGTCTCTCCTCAGCTTTACATACACCAGGTAATGGCACGGGCCTTACAGCACTCTTCTGATGGGTGGGCTCTTCTCTGGAGCGGGGCGGGTTGTGCTCTGTAGTATGTGATTGGCCCTACAGCATGGAAGGGAAATGGTGGGGCAGTTGCCATCATTTCTGCCTGTGTTTTGGTGGCACCCCGCCCAATGTTCCTGTTGAATTAACGCTGTTGATTTCTAAGGGGGGAAAGGGGGCCGACAGCAGCCGGTACGGAAGCAGGACCTCATGTGAGTGTCAGGGAGAAGTGCCTGCTGGGTTAAACCATGGAGCAAGGTTGCCGAGTAGCCACCATCTCCCCAAGTCCCTGATTGTTCCTGTCCCTCGGATTTTCCATGGAGGCCACAGTCAGCCTGAGCCCGTGGTGCTCAGTATCAGCATAAACACACACGGTTTGCTCCCCAGCCCGTTATTCATAAATGTCTGCTTGATGCGTTTCCAGCTACAGTGTCAAGGAGAACGCGGGCTCCGTGAGCGTCGCCGTCAGGCGGATGGGTAACCTCAACCAGTACGCGATTGTCCTGTGCCGCACGGAGCAGGGAACGGCCACCTCTGGCTCTGGTTCACAGCCAGGAGAACAGGACTACCTGGAGTACGCAGGGCAGGTAGGCTGGGGACACCAGAAAGGGAAGGTCTGGCCAAGCATGCCATCAAGCTTGGATGAAAGAATTGATAAAAACCGATCAGCTTGTTTGCTTTCAGAAGGGGGTCTCTTTTTTTCATCAGTTTTTTGTGTTGGTGGGTAGGCTTTGTGGCAGCATTGTGACAGACCATAAGCATTACAGGCTTGCCTGAGTAGGAATGTCACCCCTGATCATGCAAAGGGCTAAAACCGTGGCTGAGACCAGAAGGGGCAGGGGCCTGCGTGCTGCATTTGTTGCTGCCTTTGGCCTCCCCTGGCCATTTATCCTCGGTTAAGGTCCACGTCTGATGCCACCTGTGCACAGAATGTGTGACTTGGGCAAGGGGAAGGCAGGAAAGACAAAAAGTTTCAGACCCCAGCCCAAAGAGAGCAGCCCACTTGCTGCCTTTCCAGGTGCAGTTTGAGGAGCAGGAGGACACCAAGGCCTGCACCATCGTCATTAATGACGACGACGTCTTTGAGAGCATGGAGAGCTTTGTGGTGGAGCTCAGCATGCCGGCCTACGCTCTGCTGGGGAACGTCACCCGGGCCACGGTCACCATCACCGACGCAGAGGACGAGCCCACCCTGCAGTTCGACAGCAAGACGTACCACGTCAGCGAGAGCGCTGGCTTTCTCTCCGCTCCTGTTGAAAGGAAAGGTGGGTCGAGCCAGGCAGAAGGACTTTCTGTGCTCCCCCAGGGCTCTGCGGCCAGCACGGGAGGGAAAGCGACTCCGCGGGCGGCGCTGCAGGCGAGACGTGCGGAGTCTGACCCCGCACGGCAGGGAGGAGTGGATGGGGAGCCCTGGAGACTGTCCCCAGCAGTGAAGGGGGGACAGAGAGAAGTGAAGCACCTGCGGGCAGACCGTGGAGTACGTGTGGCTGCCTGGAGCTTGGATTTTAATTCTGTGCTCAGTAGATAATAGAAAGGGTTTAGTGCCTGTATCCTCCAGTCTTTTATCACAAGACCAGGATTACCGTAAAGCTGCTGAGGGGTCTTTGCAGTGTATCCCTCTGCCAGGCTCAGGCAAACGACTCTTTCCTGTTGGCAGGCAAATAACCGTGACCCCCAAAACAAGTGGTGTCCCTTGGGGCTTGCTTGTCTATGATTTTGGGGTGATTCTTTGATTTTTTTGGAAGTAGCTTTGCAGCACAACCGAAATGACGAGCAACAACGCAGGGCAGATGGCTTTTTGGGTTTTTCTCTTTCCCAGCTCCGCTAAAGTTAAAGCTCCTGGCTTTTGGATTCATTTCTCCTCCCAGCATGAGCAGGAGCAAACCCTTGTATTTATTTGCTGCTTCTCTGCATTCTAGATACCGTGGTTTATGCGCACCCTATCGATGTGCTGTATATTCTTTAGCAGGCAAGTGCCACCCGTTTCCTGATCGTAGTGACCGAGAGTGCAGATTTGGAGTATGCCTGGAAGTCAGACCTAAGCCAGCTTTATGCAAGTTTAGGAGCAGGGATGGTGTTCTTTTTCACTCCTCACCCTCTTTTCTGAATGCTGCTTTATTATTTAAGCGAATGGTGTCTCCACCAAATAGAAAGTATTTCTGTAGAGTTACGTTTTTTTTTTTCTGTTGGGTCTTAGGGGATACCAGCAGCACTGTGTCTGCCGTCTGCTACACTGTCCCCAAATCAGCCAAGGGAAGCAGCCTTTATATGCTGGAATCCGGCTCCGACTTCAAGTCCCGGGGGATGACGGATGACAGCCGCATTGTTTTTGGGCCGGGTGTCACCGTGACGACGTGCGACGTCACGCTGATCGATGACAGTGAATACGAAGAAGAAGAGGAGTTCGAGATCGTCTTGGCCGATGCCTCCGATAACGCACGCATTGGCAGCCGGGCTTCAGCCAACGTCTTCATCGGCGGACCCAACGATGCCTCTACGGTGTCCCTGGGGAACGCTACGTTTACCGTCGGCGAGGCTGCAGGTGAAGAGTAGGAGGGGGCTCCCCCAGGGCTGCTCCACGCCACGTTGGGGTGCTTGCCGTGAAAGCGCGCTTTCACCAGGAAGAGCTATCAGAAGGAGCGATTTAGGGCACAGCAGCAGAATTGCAAACATCTGCAGAGGGTTTCTGTTCTTCCCTCTGCCCCGGTGGGGGAGGTTGGGGGTTGTTCTCTGCAGTAGCCTGGTGGAAGGAGAAGGGCATGCTGAAGGGGAAGGAGTGGTTTTGTGGTAGGCGGCTGCTTTCTCATCTTGGTTCTCTCTCATGTGTAACTGGTGATGCAGGGAACATTGAGATTCCAGTCCTCCGACAGGGACCTGATCTCTCAGCCCCCGTCTCGGTGTGGTGTGCCACTCGGACGTCAGACCCTCCATCCGCCAGCCCAGGAATCGATTACGTCCCCAGCTCCAGAAAAATAGAGTTCAGGCCAGGCAAGACAGAAGAGGTGAGGAGCCACTTCCACTCCTGATGAGTCTGCTCTGTCTAGCGATGCTTCTCTCTTGTTTATGTGCATACTCTATATTTGCCATTTGCCTGTTTCGAAAATCTTCTTGGGGCCGCTTGAGAATTGTTAATGAATCTGCCAGGCACAGACTCACATCTGATCAGCGCTCCAGCCCGAGAAGATTCAGTCAGGCCACCTCTCCCAGGATAAAGTTGGCTGCCTGTTCTCTGAAATGATACGCCAGATTTATCTAGACCATTGTTTCCATCGATTAATGAATTCAGAAAAGGCCTGACGTGTAATGACTTTACATCAGACGCCCAAATGTGAGTGCTGGGAAGGATGAAAGCTTTGCATCTCTAAAAGCGGGACTTGTGCTTTCCTTCTAGTTCTGCACTCTGACGATCCTGGACGACGCGCAGTACCCGGTGATAGAAGGGCTAGAGACATTTGTAGTTTATCTCAGCTCACCCCACGGAGCTGAGCTGACAAAGCCGTTCCAAGCGATCGTGGCCATTAATGACATCTTCCAAGATGGTGAGTTATCCATGGCAGCCCTATCCAGTCCCTCCTAGCCTCCTCCTTCACACTTCCACGCAGCAGGAGGCTAGTCTGCATTAGGTTATTTCGAGGCTGGATTTAGCCCATTTTCCTGCGATCCTCCCATTCCATTTGGCTGTCCTATTTCTTTCCACACTTCGCTGTCCACAAGAGTGGAGTCTTCAGAAGTGCAGAATGACTTTTCCTGTAGTGTTCCCTTGCTTTCAGCCACGCTTTGCCGCCTCTGCTCCGACCTCAGTCCTTGTTTTATGCTTCCTGTGAGCTGAAGTCCCCCTTGCTATGCGAGAAATTCTCACTGCATGTTTGCTTTCCCTTGCGTTTCAACATCTCTCGTGTTTGCTCGCCTGAGGAAAGCAGGCGCTGTATGATCTAACTTGTAGGAGTCTCTAATAACTTCTGCCTTTGTATCTTTTGTTGAGGTCTGCCCTCTTTGCTGCCAGCTATGTGTTCTGTGTCTGTCCACAGGCAGTAGGATAATGCTTTTGAGACGTAGCATCCATTTCAGTACTGAGTCCTGATGTAACCCCTTCCTGACACGCCTCGCAAACACACGCCAGCCCTGTACCGCCAGCCTTGTCTTGTTCTCCAGCACGTTGCAACAGCACCAAAACGTTAGGGAAGGAACAAGTTTACAGGCTGCCCAGGGGGGTTGTGGAGTCTCCTTCTCTGGAGATATTCAAAGCCCACCTGGATGAAGTCCTGTGTAACATGCTCTAGGAGAACCTGCTTGAGCAGGGGGGTTGGACTGGGTGAGCTCCCGAGGTCCCTTCCAACCCTTGCCATTCTGGGATTCTGTGTCGTTTCATCAGCTGTGGGAGTTAGGTGATGAAGAGGGATGCCTTCTTGCTGAATCGCTGCAGGGTCTGCTGATCCTGTGCTCTGTGGAGGGTTGATGGCAGTAATGGTCGCTTGCTTGTTTGAAACCAAATCCTGCGCTGAGGCACAGTGAAGCTGCCGTTTTATTCTCTGGCTGCTGGACTCCGTGCAGCGATTTCTCCTAAGGGTGTACGTGCCTCGATTGGCTCCTGTCTCTCTGTGGAGCTGCAACACTTGACTCTTTTTATTGCCTCCTGCAGTACCAAGCATGCAGTTCACCAAGGATGCATACACGGTGAAGGAGAAGGAGGGTACCCTGCACATCCCCATCTTCCGCACCGGGGACCTGAGCTATGAGTCCTCTGTCAGGTGCTACACACAGAGCCAGACAGCAGAGGTCATGGAGGACTTTGCAGAGAGGAGAAATGCAGAGGAGTCTCGCATCACTTTCTTGAGAGGGGAGAAGGTGAGCTGAACCTGGCTTGTAGGGAGAATGGAGAACCATTGATGGGAGAGGTTCAGATCTCCTCCTCGGCTCTGCATTGTCAGAGGGAGCTGACAGAGCCTGTCCAAACTGGTTTCATAGATGTTTCAAGTCACAAATTCTTCTGGTCCTGGAGGTACGACATGACTCTGACGGGGTTGTTCATTTCGTAATAAAACTGGTTAAAACATGAAAGGCAAATCTTCCGTGTCAGTAGGATTCAGGGTTGTTGTAGCCAAGAGCTGTCGGTTTGTGGAAGTAGATGTCTTCACTGCTGTGTCTCATCATGTAACTGTGTGGTTTGTCCATGCTGCAGTAGCAGCCTTAAAAATAGAAGTGTTTCTTCCAGGATCAACAGTACTCAGGCATTAAACCCCAGACAGTGAAGCACAGAGTAGCCCTTAAGTGGCTTCAGGGGATTTATGAATGTTTGCTGTTTTCTCCTGCTTGCTTGGCCTCAGGTGAAGAACTGCAGTGTTTCTATCAGTGATGACTCCGCCTTTGAACCAGAAGAGCAGTTCCAGGTCTATCTTGGTAGCCCGCTTGGAAACCATTGGAGCGGAGCTAGGATCGGAAAGATGGACACGGTGACCGTAACTGTCACCAATGACGAAGATGGTAAGTGATGAGACTCAACAAGGTTGTAGGGTTTAATTTAGTGCTCGTGAATGCCTTCAGTCACATGGTCGCAGCTCTGTGTGCCGGTCACTGTTGTGGTGGCTTTGTGCACTGGGCTGGTCTTAAGGGAGGGACTGAATAGCAGTGGCTTGAACCCACCATTTGTCCCGTCTCCCATTGCCCTGCAGCTGCACGGGGAGTTGCTGTGCTTCCCTGGGAGGTGTTGCCTTCCCTCCACAGTGTCACAGCCTGGAGAGATCTGTGGGGAAGGAGGGGGACGCCAAGTCCCTCTGGTGTGACCGCCAGTGGGAGCTACAGCACCATCACATGGCATGGATTTGGGGGCGTGTGGATCAGTGGGAGGCAGGGAATGGGAGAATCATTTGCCATCCTCTGTAGCCCAATACACGTGTTGGATTTTGCCCCAGCCCTTGCCCTAATTCACATCCAACCCTTACAGCTGCAGTTTTGGCCCCTGCTTTGAGACGCCCCTTGTTCTGAAGATGTGTAGGCCGAGTCTAAAGGGAGCTGAGCTTAGCTAACCCCAGTGGCTGAACGCCCTCCATCTGCAAACAGCCATCTGGTGTGCAAACCTGGGGCTTTTTCTTCACTGCTGTTTCTTTAGCACCCACCATTGAGTTTGAAGAAGCTGCGTACCAAGTACGGGAGCCGCCTGGCCCGGAGGGCGTTGCTGTTATAAATGTCAAGGTGGTCCGGAGAGGGGATCAGAACAGGACCTCCAAAGTCCGCTGCAGCACCCGCGATGGCTCAGCTCAGGCCGGAGTGGATTACTATCCCAAGAGTCGAATGCTCAAATTCAGCCCAGGTAAAGGGTCCTTGGAGGGAAGGTTAGAGGTGGTGGCGTGAGTGGTGGCATTTTCTGTGTATCAGAAAGGAGCCTTGAAGGGAAACATTCAGGAGGTTTGGAAAAAGCCAGTTTTTGCATGAGGCTTCCAACACAACGCAGGTCTAACTGCTCCCGGTGAAGTGAACTGCAGTAGCTGTAAGAAGGTATAATTAGATTTTGGGGTTTAGATCTGATTTGGGGTTTGATCTTGGGCTCGTCACAGTCTTTGTGGGAAGAAACACCTATCCAGCTCCTCAGTGTGTTACAGGTGGGGTGCAAGGCTTTTCCCCTTCCCTTGCATTAGACGTGCCCTTTCCCTTCTCCCCTTCTGGTTGCCTAATCGTTCTCTGTTCAAACACACCTCAGAGCACCAGCCCTCTCCGCTCGATAAGCAAAGGGCCAAGCTGGGGGGGGGCAATGAAAAGGAGGAGGGAATGAAAGCCCAGAGGTGATGAGCTCTTCACTGAGCAAGACTGTAAATGCTGAAGGAGGCAGAAAGATGGTTGGGACTTTCTGCTCACTGGAATTAATGTCACTTGGAAAAATGGGAAGGCCATCCCAAATCTTGCCATGTTTTCCCTTGCGTACAACATTTCATCCCTTCACAGAGCCCTGCTGGATGAGAAGGATCTGGGGTTTGATTTGTTTGGGTCTTTTTTTTCTGGTTTTTTGGTAGCGTATTTTAAATATACTACACAGACCACCTCCTGTGTGGACTTTTGTAAAGCATGACTCTTCTGGGCTGCAGCCTTGCACTCTGCGATGGCTATAATTTTGTTAGGCAAAAAGGCTGAATTGTTAAATGAAGGGTGATCAGAACAGAGGAAGCGCTAGCATCTGGGAGTAAAGTGGTCTTTGGAGGATGTAAGGCTCAGCAGAAATCTTTCAGCATCCAGCGCAACAGCTCAGACCCTCTTGCTGGACCAAGAAGCCCTCAGCAAACAGTTCTGGTGTGAGAGAGCAGAGATGCTCGCAGCAGGGGTGGGAATGTACTTTGGATCATAGATTTTTGCTGCAGACAGCAAACACAAGGCAGGCCTTATTAATCCTCAGGTGGCATCTGCTAGTAAATCTATCACCTCATCAATTGGATCAGTTGTCATAGCTGGAGTTTTATGTAGAGAGTAGACTCCTGTGTGGACGGGGCTAAATTATTAGTAGCAATGAGCAGAAATAAAATTTATAATGTGTGTTTTATCATAATGTTTCAGTGGTCGTAGCCTAGGCCAGCTGTGCGTTTTTTTTTATGAGAACTTCAGAGCAATATCTGATGACGAACTGAGTTCTCTCTCTTTCTCTTGCATTTCCTCCCCCAGGTGTGGACCACATCATGTTTAAGGTGGAGATCATGTCCAATGAAGACCGGGAGTGGCATGAGTCCTTTTCTCTGGTGCTGGGTCCAGATGATCCGGTGGAAGCTGTTCTTGGAGATACCAGCACTGCAATAGTGACTATTTTGGATCAGGAGGCAGCAGGGAGCCTGATTCTACCAGCACCTCCCGTGGTAAGTTGCCCATTGCAATGGATGTGATTTAGTACCTGTCAGGTATAGACTGAAGACCCCCAGTGGGGTTTCTGAAATAAAATTAAGAACTGCAGCGACGTGGCAGGCTTGGAGTGTGTGGGCAGGACGGCCTTTTCTGTCCCTCCCCTCCACCCCAGGCGAATGCAGCCATCTTGCATCCGTGCAGGTCGTCACCCTGGCTGATTACGACCGCGTGGAAGAAGTGACCAAGGATGGTGCTAAGAAATCCCCCTCCCCAGGCTATCCGCTCATCTGCGTCACTCCTTGCGACCCTCACTTCCCCAAGTACGCCGTCACGAAGGAGCGCTGCAGCGAGGCTGGCATCAACCAGTCGTCAATACAGTTCAGCTGGGAAGTCGCAACCCCCACGGATGGCAACGGAGCCAGGTCGCCTTTTGAAACCATCACTGACACCACACCCTTCACCAGCGTCAACCATAAGGTACGTGGCTGGGTACCGGCACGGCGAGGCTGCAAGAGCGCACGGCGAAATTTGGTTGCGTTCCTGAAAAGTCACGCACCTGAGAAAGCAACTGTGCCTAGATAAGAGCTCAGCACGCTGATGTGACCTGCGTTTCCAGGGTTTGGCTGTGGGATTATCTGCTTTCCTTCCATCCAGCTCAAGCTGCAAGGGAGAGCATAGCTCCAGTTATGAACCGCTCTTCCTTCAGGCACTCATTTTTCGGCACTGCTGCCTCTGTGGCCTGAGACCCCTCTGTCCCTGGACCGTTCACGTCCTGCCCCACAAACAGAATTACTGTTTTCCTCTGAGGGCTCTTCCCAGGCACTCCTAACTCCGCTCTTCTCAGGCATCCAGGTTTGTTTCTAGACCATGCCTACTCGCGCATGAGTGAGACATTTTTAGTTGCACAGAGATTAAAACCTAAAATCTCCCCAGATTTGGGAATTGGCCTGAGACATATGGGTGCTTCTTTGGGGATGATTTTTTTTTTTTTTTTTCTCTTGGCTTCAGAAAATTTAGCACTGTTCTTCTCTGAGCCTGCTAAAAGCACCACTTCTGTTGACGTGGGAAGTAGCTGTGGGCGCTCAGACACTTCAGTAAATCCCTGGTGGCAGGAGACAGATGGAGCCTGGCAGATCATAACAGCTCAGGCTCCCTCTTCTCCTCCCTTCCGTATGTGGGCAGAGTTAGGAAGCTGTAAAGCATCCGACATACTCCAGCATCTACTGCAGCGTAGGTAACAAGAGGCCAGTCACCCCTGCATGCCGAAATGGCCAAGCAGATGTTGGCATGCGCGTGCTCCTAATTTACATTTGAGTGTCCCTTGCCTCCGCGCTGCCTCAGAACACCAGGACAAAGTGATTTGGCCACGTGGTCAGACCTTGCAATGCTGGTGCGTTTGACCTGGGAGTCCTGGTGGACGACAAGCTGACCATGAGCCAGCAATGTGCCCTTGTTGCCAAGAAGGCCAATGGTATCCTGGGGTGTATTAAGAGGAGTGTGGCCAGCAGGGCGAGGGAGGTTCTCCTCCCCCTCTACTCTGCCCTGTGAGACCCCACCTGGAGTACTGTGTCCAGTTCTGGGCTCCCCAGTTCAAGAAAGATGAGGAACTCCTAGAAAGAGTCCAGAGGAGAGCAACAAGGATGATAAAGAGACTGGAGCATCTCCCCTACGAGGAAAGGCTGAGAGAGTTGGGCCTGAAGTTGTTCAGCCTGAAGAAGAGAAGACTGAGAGGGGACCTCATCAACACCTACAAATATCTTAAGGGCAGAAGTCAAGAGGACGGAAGCAGTCTGTTTGCAGTGGTGTCCAGCGACAGGACTAGGGGCAACGGGTGCAAACTGAAACATAAGAGGTTTCAGTTGAATAGGAGGAAAAACTTCTTTACTCTGAGGGTGACAGAGCACTGGAACAGGCTGCCCAGGGGGGTTGTGGAGTCTCCTTCTCTGGAGATATTCAAAGCCCGCCTGGACGAAGTCCTGTCTAGCATGCTCTAGGAGAGCCTGCTTTAGCAGGGGGGTTGGACTAGATGATCTCCCGAGGTCCCTTCCAACCCTTGCCATTCTGGGATTCTGTGACCCACATGCATGTTTCTCTCTCCTCCTTCCCTGCAGGTGCTGGACAGCATTTACTTCAGCCGGCGGTTCCATGTGCGCTGTGTGGCCAAGGCTGTGGACAAGGCTGGCCATGTGGGGACCCCCCTGAGAAGCAACGTGGTTACCATAGGCACAGACAGTGCCATTTGTCACACTCCTGTGGTCGCAGGGACGGCCCGAGGTTTCCAGGCGCAGTCGTTCATCGCCACTCTGAAGTACTTGGATGTCAAGCACAAGGAGCATCCCAACAGGTATGAGCCTGGAGAAGGGGAGAGCGCAGTCCTTCACTGGGCCCCCCGGAGTTACAGGGCTGGCTTGGGTCGAGAGGAGAACGTGTGTCTGAAAGCCCATCCCTCCATGCCCTGTGCCCCCTCGAACAGCACAGGGTGCTCAGGGTAGCGCCCCCCGCTCTCCTCCTCGCCCCCTGCTCTGCTGAGGGGGTGCCCTTCCCCTCAGGAAATTGGAGTTGGTGGGACAGCTTAAGGAGCAGATGTGTCGACAGGGAAATCTAGCTGGAACTAAATACCAGACTGCCACTAGCAGGCTTACCCTGCCTGTGCTGTGCTGCGTGGGGGAATGCGTGAGGCTCCCGTGCCTGCCAGGGCTGCTTTTTCCTGCTGTCTCATCCACTATTTGTTCCAGAATCCACATCTCGGTGCAGATCCCCCACCAGGACGGTATGCTGCCCCTCATCTCCACCCTGCCGCTGCACAATCTGCATTTCCTTCTCTCCGAGTCGATCTACAGGCACCAGCACGTCTGCTCGAACCTGGTCACCATCAGAGACCTCAGAGGCATCTCAGGTAATTTTTAAAGCCAACTTTTGCTTTCTGAACTTGAGGGTAGGGAGAAGCCGGTAAAGAAATGCGGAGAAGGTGGCTTTGTCTTCCTCTGGGCTCTCTTGACATTATGTAAGTAATAATTAATCTTCCTGCACTAACAGCAGTGAACAGAGTCGCCCCGTTGAAGATGAGATGCGATGTATGGGAACGTTTAAAAGATAACAGGGTTAAGCAGCGTTGCTCGGTCTGGGGAGGTTGCAGGTTCACACCGTGCTGGTGATTTTCTGCTTTTCCAATCTGTCTTGTGATACCCATGCGGTTAGAGGGGGATCCGCAGGGAGTGGATCGCTGTGTCCGTGTCACGGAGGTCTCCAGCGGGGCAACAAGGAGCAGGAAAAGCAAATTCGCTGCTGAAGTAAATGCCAGAGCTGAAGGAAAGAGGCATTTTTGTGTCTCTAACGCTCAGGGTAATGGGGTCCACACTTGTTTCGTGGTGGGCAGCGGGTTGTGGTACTTCATTTGGTTCATTTCATACTCAAGCTGTTCTGCATTCCTTAAAGTTTAACTTCAACCTTTCGCTAGTAGGTTCATAAGTTTGGTTTTTAGGATTCTTACCCCATTCCTGTAACATTTTTCCCCATGGAGACCCACGTACATGCAGTTTGACCTCTAGGATAATGGAGAGGACCCCGTTAAGCCCCTAAGACAGCAAGTGGGACCTCGGTACTTGTCTCCAAGCTCTCTAAAACCTGGAGTGATTTTAATGTGGATCTGCCCCGATGTCTCTCAATCCCAGAGGCAGGGTTTCTGGATGAAGTGACCTACGACAGCATCGTCCTCGGTCCCGGCTATGACCGCCCTTACCAGTTCGACCCCGCAGTGCGGGAGCCGAAGACGATCCAGCTCTATAAGCACCTTAACCTGAAGAGCTGCATTTGGACTTTCGACGCTTATTACGACATGACCGAATTAATTGACGTCTGCGGAGGCTCTGTCACCGCCGACTTCCAGGTGAGATGCCATATCCAAAACTCTTCCACGTAATCCAGATCTTTCTCAATTCTTAGGCAAAGCTCCGCTCTGTGTTCAGGAATGTTTGCTGGGTAGGTTTGCTGCTCTGCTCTGTACAATTGGAGCATGGGGGGGGTTTCCCCCCCCTTATCTAGAAAATAATGTGCTTCGTGAAAAGCATTTAATTAGTTTCTTTTGGCTGGGCTAACGTAGGTTTTATTCTTTTTAATCTTCAGAGCGCCAGTAAAATATTTTTTTTAAATATAAGGATGTATTGGAAATACAGAACATTCTCACCCGCGCTCTATTCTTTTACAATTTTGACTGTATTCTTAGCCAATATGAATAAGCAAAGAACAGAGCAGAGGCACATCGGTTGGAGCGAGGTCCTGGGAATTTTTAAGTAGTTTCTTAATTAACCGACTGGCAGACCAAAAACCAGAAATGTTCTTCTATAAAATAGCAGCTTTTGCTACTAGACAGGTCTCACTGCCCTCTCCTGGATGGATTATACATGTACATCTCACTCAAATGAATATCCCATCTACGTTAGATTCTTTTATTAAATTCCCAGCCAGAGTGTTACGGCCAGCATCATCTCTTTTAATTCCTGCCAGTCTGGAATACTTTGTTAACTTTCCTTTTATAGCTCCAATTATTTGTGCAACTCCAGAGAAGCTCCTGGAACTGAACAACTGCATAATTCAGTACGTGGAGGCTGGCACCAACCAGTCTGGAATGTCTCCCTGAGCTCTCTCAGGGGCTGGCAGGGTACAGCTGCGCTCCGCAGATAATAAATGGTGTATATATAGCTGGAGAGCTGTGGTGTTGCAGAATCAATCAGGACCAGCCCTGACCGAGCAGAATTTGCTTGTTTTTAATTCACGGAATTGGAGACGGAGGAGTTTTTGAGATGAAGTTGTGACCCCCCCTTTGTACCACGACACCAGTGTGCTGTAGCACTTACCCTTATTTAAAAGGCAGGTTTGTCTAAGGTGCCTCCATGTAAGGGTAATGAAAGTTCAGACAGTCATCTTGGACTTAATCCTAGGAGTTTTGTAGTATGTGATGAGTGCTCTGCGCCTGCATACTTTTCCCCAGAAGTTTGTTATTATTTTTCAAATGGCGGTCCAGCCATAATTTTTCTGCAGGTCAGCAGGTTTGCCAGTAATGCTCAGTCTTTATGGAGCAATGACCTTACATTGCTTCAGAAATACTTCATCCCCACATTATCCTCCCTGTGTTTAGGAGATACGTAGTCTGGAGTGAAAAAGGAGCCTTCTGTTGCAGGTACCCTGGCTTTTTTCCCCCATTTTCAGAGCAGAACGCGAATGCAGTGGGTGCTGTGAGTCTGGGCAAAGGTGCATAACCACCTTTTTGGGGTTTTATTGACAGGTACGGGACTCTGCTCAGTCCTTCTTAACCGTCCACGTCCCGCTCTACGTGTCCTATATTTACGTGACAGCGCCGAGAGGCTGGGCTTCTCTGGAGCATCACACAGAGATGGAGTTCTCCTTTTTCTACGATACCGTTCTCTGGAGGACGGGTAGGTCCGAGGCATTCGCAGGGGGATGGGAGAATTGGTTTGTTCTTGGGTTTGCCTTTTTCTTAGTTTCTGCCCTGCCACGGCAGTCCCGAGCGTGGGTAGCACTCGCTGAAGCAAAGGGCCTGCAGGCTGAGTCCAGGTACGCGGCGTTGGTGTAAGCTCAGCCGGGGGCCTGCCATTTCCCCCCAGACCATGGGAACAGTTATCACTGAGCCCTAGAAAGTGCTGCAGGAAAAGAGCTCTCTCCTCAGCAGAGTCTCCGCAGCCAGGCAGAGATTGCTCCCTGTGGGATATTTGGGGTGATTTATCCGACCCTTTTCAGCGATTCTCCCGTGGGAGCTGCAGACACGCGTTCCTCAGCCTCCAGGCTCTCACAGATGGACTTTTCCCCATAGTATCCCCTTGTTTGTTACAACAGCAGCAGCGAGCCCTAAATCAGTCCTGTCCTCTGCTGGTGGTTACATCCAAGACCTGTGCATCTGTGTGTGGTTTATCCTGTGCCTGCAAGTCTTCTGTTTCCAGCTTCATTTTCCTTTCTTTTGCTAATTTGTCAATTTTTCTTTCCTAAAAATTTGTTAATTTTCCTTTCCTAAAAGTTTGTTAATTTTCCTTCCCCAAAAATTTGTTAATTTTCCTTTCCCACAATATTTGGAGCCTGGGTGTGCTGCGAACCCACACCTGCAGCCTTGAGCAGTATTGCTGCTCAAAAGGCGACGAGGAACAGGCTCAGTGCCTCACCTTGGATTTTATTCTGCCAGCCGTGACACTAAGTATTGTAGAGGAGGGACTTGAAGAGCCCATCCATGAAGGGCCACTCAGAAATTAAGGCTAGGAATACCCAGAAACAAATCTCTACAACTTATTATGTAAAATAAGTTACGTTCACAGGCTGATCATAGCAGGGAACTCAGCGTATTTACTTCTTTACACTTGAACGAGACTTAGGCGGCACGTGTGGATAATGGAGGAAGCGTATGGTTGGCTCACTGGAGGATGATCCCAATTAAACCGTGCCTTTTCGGAGCTCTCTCAAACGCCCTGGAGCTCCGTGGGGCTGACAGAGCCCACCCGAGAACCGACTGTGCTGTGTGGCCTCCCCAGTGACTTTGTTCTTGCTGCACCGTGCAGGGATTCAGACAGACAGCGTCCTCTCAGCCCGCCTGCAGATCATCAGGATCTACATCCGCGAGGACGGCCGGCTGGTGATCGAGTTCAAGACACAGGCCAAGTTCAGAGGTGAGAGCGTTAGTCCTGACAGAGGAGGAAATCAACGTACAAATACCCAGATCTGTTCTGAAAACCCAGGTAGCAGAACAAGCCCCCCTCCCCACGAGGAGTCCCTCCGTGCTGAGGTGCGCAGCGTGGGGTCTCCCCGTGCTCTGCCTTACCTGTCACCTCCTTGTCCTCACCCCAGGGCTTTTTGTAATGGAGCACCACAGCCTGCCAGATGTCAAATCTTTCTTAATGACTCCAGACCACTTGGGAGGGATCGAATTCGACCTGCAGCTGCTGTGGAGCGCTCAGACTTTCGACTCTCCCTACCAGCTCTGGAGAGCAACCAGCTCCTATAACAGGTAAGGACTGCGGGTTCAGCCACCTGCAGCAGCTTCCCCCAGCACAGTGTTCTTCTGAAGCAATGAACGTGCTCGTAACAGCAGCAGTGGAGCAGTTTCCAACCCAGGCCTGAGAGAGCAATCCCTCTTGCCCTCTCAGCACCCTCAGCAATAGCGTGGCGTGGTCAGGAGCCAGCCTTGTTCAAGGGCTCAAAGCTAGAGCACGCGGGGAGCCGCTCTCAGGGCTGAAAACATTCCTCTCAGGGCTGAAAACGTTCCTCTATGGCTTGTGTAAGTAGAGGGAACAATCAGTTCATCTCCTTGTAAATGCATTTTTCTAGCAGTTAAACCAGCAGCTAGGTAGATACCAGAGGTGACAAATGTATTCAAGGTTGCTTTGCAGTCTGCAAGTTAAAAGCAGGATTTCGCGTCCACGACTGAGTTAATCAGTAGAGCTATGCTTGGTGGAGGTAGGTACCTTAAGATTGAGAAATACTTGGTTTGCTTTTTTAAAAAATTCCTTTTTGTTATTAGTTGTGTCCGTGACCGTTTATTCTCCCAGCCTGTGCTCCTTGCAGAGAGGGTCAAATTAAACACCGCAGGTCAAATTTGTCCCTCCTGTGGCTGCTGGAGTAGGTGGACATTTCTGAGGCGAGGGAGAGGTCCTGCTATGAAATTCCCCTTGCCTGCTTACACTCATTAGGAAATGGTGGGTGCTAGGCAAAGACATGGGCTGGCTGAACAGCTTGGAGTCTCGTTTGGTGACCGCAGTGTCTGCTTTCTGTTCCCAGGAAGGACTACTCTGGAGAGTACACGATCTTCTTGATCCCTTGTACTGTGCAGCCCACCCAGCCGTGGATAGAGCCCGGAGACAAGCCCCTGCCCTGCACGGCTCATGCTCCCGAGCGGTAAGGAGTCCCCATCATCACGGCTGCAGGACAGCTTCAGCCCCCTTCGGGTTGTTGGTGAGGTCCCAGCAGCCCTGTGGCACGCTACAACAGCAGCAGGAAGGGAAACGGGGAGGGAAGGAACCTCCCTTTAAAGAAAGTCTTTGCTTTCTTTAAAAAAAAAGAACTTTCTTTTAAAAAAGTTGCCCTCACCCGTGTGCCTGCCTTCCCTCTGTCACATCAAGCGAGGCTGTGCTCTCCCAGAACAGGGGCTGTCCTGGGCTGTCGTACGTCTCCGTTTTCAGCCTCGGGGCTGCAGAAGCCCCCGTGGCCTTCGGTTGTCCCCAGGCAGAAAGAAAATCAACCCTGTTGGGAAGAGGCTTCAGCTGGTCGTGCAAAGCCCTGCACCATTACTGGGAAACTGGGGCAGGGTGAGGGGCAACACGTCATCTCGGGTCGAATACCACCGTCGTACGGGCCGCTGGGCTATAAATGGTAAAGCAGGAGGGAAGAAGGGTGAAGCAGCGTGTAGCTTCCAGTGCGTCCAAATGAAACCTCTCCCTTCTCCTTTCCTGTCCCAAATTTTAGGTTTTTGATCCCCATTGCCTTCCAGCAGACAAACCGCCCAGTTCCTGTCGTCTACTCCCTAAACACGGAGTTTCAGCTCTGTAACAACGAGAAGGTGTTTCTGATGGACCCCACCAAATCCGAAATGTCCCTGGCAGAAATGGATTACAAAGGGGCCTTTTCAAAGGGTAGAGTTGAATTTTCTTTTTCTTTACTGTTCTGCTTGTACCTAATGCTTCCGTCTTCCCAACTTCCATTCCTCTGAAAGAGAAGGGTAAAACCCAGATTTGGTTTTGCCTCTTTCGCAGCAACAAAGGGCATTTTGAGGGTGTTACAGCCCCGTAGCAGCATGACCAGAAGATAAAGCAAGAATGTGCTCTGGCACGGTGTCCCATCATCTTCACACTCAAATCAAAACCCTTCAACACCCAGCGCCACGTGTAGTTTGGGGCATTTGGCTCTTAACAACGGTTCTCTTGGTGAATCGGAGAATTTAACCCGACCGTTTTTCTCCCAACCTCCTCAGGGCAAATCCTCTACGGCCGCGTGCTCTGGAACCCCGAACAAAACCTAAATGCCGCTTACAAACTGCAGCTGGAAAAAGTCTACCTGTGTACGGGCAAGGATGGCTACGTGCCTTTCTTTGACCCAACGGGCACCGTCTATAACGAGGGGCCCCAGTACGGCTGTATTCAACCCAACAAGCACCTGAAACACCGATTTCTCCTCTTGGTAAGTTTTCTACTATCGAAAAAACGTTGAGTATCGCGTGTGATCACGGCCGGAGAAGTCTGGTCTCAGCCTCCTGGTGACCTAACGGACCTGGGAACTAAATGGCCTTCGTGCTGGCGGGGAGGGGCAGCACACGCTGGTATTTAGCTCGGGCTGGCTATGTCAGTCCACGTGTCCCCGCTGGCCCGACTGTCCCAGATGACCTAGCGCTCTTGGTTTGCTGTTTGACTTATCCAGGCACCCCCAAACCCCACCACCCTCCCAGCCCACCTGCACCTTGGTGCAGCCACAGAAAACCAGAGCCAACATAAAGCGTGGCCCTGTGCTAAACGTTTCCCTCGTCCCTGAGAGACCTGAAGCGCTGGCTTGCAAAACTGTCCTCGCTTCTGCTTTCTGCTTGGTTCCCCCCTCCCCGCCCAACTACGAACAGATTCTGACCACAAAGGGGTGAGAAGTGAAATGTGGTGGATTTTTTGCAGTACTGGGCAGACAGGTGCAAACCATGAAGACAAGATCAGTTTTTCCTGTCTTTATCCATCAGCATTTCTTAGTCTAAAAAAGAAAAACAACCACAAATTAGGAAGAAAAAGACGTGAGGCACCAAACTTTAAAAATTCTCCTTGATCCCTGCTTATTCTGTGGCTTGGAGTTGACAGGACTGGCACCGTGTAAAGGGAGATTTATTTACTGGTTACACAGAAATTCTTTGTGTATAAATCTACCGTTAGCCCCCACGATGGGTTCAGCTCTTATTTACAGGCTTTGTAGTTAACGTTTGCCCGCCTCCTCACCGGCGGCCCCGTTACCACTCACGGGCCGAGGGAAACGTTACTGGAGTCGGTGTGGTGTGCGTGTTGGAGGGGGCTGGTTAAATTCTCCTCCTGACCTTCAGCTCTACGCGCCCGCTACTGACACGGCCAGTGCTGAGACAGCACGGAGCGTCTACAGATCGCACGGGTCACGAACGTTTTCTGTGCAGTCAGGCGTGCGTTTAAAGAAATGACCCTGCCCACGTGTAGGTGTGGAGACCTGGGTGTTTGGATTCCGTTTCCGCAGCAGCGGGCGGGCGTCGTTTAGTGAAGCTGGCTTCTGGCTTCCCCTTGGAAAGATGACCGAGAGGGTTGTCAGGCTCTGGAATGGGCTGCCCAGGGAGGTGGTCAAGTCCCCATCCCTGGAGGTATTTAAAAGAAGGATGGATGAGGTGCTGAGGGACAGGGTTTAGTGGTGGGATGGCAGTGCTAGGTTAACGGTTGGACTCGATGATCTTAAAGGGCTTTTCCAACCAAAGTGATCTATGATTCTATGATTCTTTGACAGCGTGTGCTCTGAACCCGTAACTTCGTAACGCCTCTCTTTTCCAGGACCGAAACCAGCCAGAAGTGACGGATAAGTATTTCCAGGATGTGCCTTTCGATGCCCACTTTGCTTCCGAACTGTCCGAGTTCCGCTCGGTAAGCAGCATGCCCGGAGTTGACGGATTTACTCTCAAGGTGGATGCTCTCTACAAGGTACGTACCGCCTGATAGTGGTAGCCCAAATGTCCCAAATACTTTGTGATTCGTAAGCACTGGGCCTGGCACTGCCTCGAGCAAACCAAATTGGTGCTAGGGCAGGTCCTGCAGCCTTCTGCCGTTCAATGGCAACCCTCAACCAACATTTCTGATGGGACGTGCTGTCTCCACACCCCCCCACAACACGGTCCCCATGGTGGGAGGTGGCCTCGCGTACGCGTGACCCTCTGCAGCTGCAGATGGTGCTGGAGCTGGCCTGGCCTTGGTTTGCCTGGGTGGAAACGGAGCCTCTGGGCAGCGCTGGAGCAGGTAACCGGTGCCGTTCCCTTCCGTGGAAGGCAGCCGCAGCCTGGGGCTCCCCGCGCCCCTTCCCGATTGCGGGGGTTGCGGTTCCCCTCTGGCTGGTGGTGGCAGAACAGGAGGGGCATGGGGCAGATGGGGGAGCTCTCGAGCGAGGGCACAATTTTTATATCCTGATTTCTGGGCTTGTTTGTCCCTTCCCAGAGAGGCCCCCCCCTTGTAACACGGCAACCTCTGTTTGCTTAGAATCATAGAAT
>JADKXX010024591.1:0-16339 GCA_017310255.1 Butorides virescens
GGTTGTTTATGGAGAGCTGCACCAGAAGGCAAAGAACCAAGGCTTGATGGGGATCAAGGCGGGTGGCAGCACGTAAGGGGTCAGTGGATTTCTTCAGCACTCCCCGAAACAATTCAGCAATGTTCTCTGCTTCAGACTTTCCCTTCCCTGGCAGAGATTTCTCCCATGCTGTTGCCTTCCAGGCAGTTTCTCCCATCAGCAGATTTAAGCCTTCAGTGGGGCCATGACCAACTGTATTGGGTCAAGCTGCACAGCGCTGGGCTTTCCATTGGTATGCAGAAAGGGGTTGATCACACCCCAATGTTTTGGCTACTGCTGAGCAGGGCTCCAACAGCATCAAGGCTGTGCCTCCAATATTTCCACCCCACCAGTGGGCTGGGAGGGGGCAAGACCTTGGGAGGGGACGTAGTCAAGACCCCTGACCCAAACCAACCAAAGGGATATTCCAGACCATCAGCTCAGATATAAAAACTAAGGGAAAAGGAAGAGGAGGGGGGGCATTCGTCTCTTGTGACGTTTTGTCTTCGGGAGGAACAACTGTGGATACTGGAGCCCTGCTTCCCGGGAGGTGCCTGGACATCGCCTGCTGATGGGAAGTAGAGAATGAAATCTTGGGTTTTTTCCTTTTGCTACGCGTGCGGCCTTTGCTTTTTCTTTTTTCTTTATTAAACTGCCTTTATCTTGACCCACAAGTTTGGGGTTTTTTCCTTTCCATCTCATTCTCTCCCCGCCTGTCCTGCCGAAGCACCTCGCACCGAACAGCTCGGTTAACTCCCAGAGTATACCTGGGATAAACGGCACTTGAAGGCCGTCATCCTTCAAAATGCCCTGCGGGCAAAGTCAAGATTTACCAACAGCAATGTAGGAAAAATGAACATTCTGATGCCTTGCAAACTGTACTATTCTTTGCTACAGATAACTGTGGTTTAGGTTTGCTATAACCTTGTTCTTTCCGCATAGCTAGGAAGGAAACCTCAAACTGAGGTCTGCATCACTGCGGTAAAAAGAGCAAGAATCCACCCGGTTTGGGCAATTCCGTATCCTGGTCCCCATAACTGGGTGCATTTTGGCCGCTGGAGTGAGCGGTTTGCAGAGGTCCTGGCTGCTCCGGCACAACGCTGCACCCTGCTCATGTTCTGTTTCTCGGAGGAGGCATCAGAGGTTTGTAACTCATCAAGGGTCTAATTTACTGCTGAACTCAAGGGAAATTTTGCCAGGGACTTAACAGAACACGGGAAGAAACTCAAAACCTTTGGAAAAACAAGGATGAGAAATAAGTTCCAGCTAGCTACTGGATTTGGTGGGGGTCTGTATGCCTGTGCTGCTAATGGCAGGAAAGAGAAACCAATCGCTTCCCCCTAATCCTTCCGGACGTATCCCCTCCATCGCGTCCTTGGAATATCCTCCCTTGTTTTCTTCGTGTGTCGCCCGCGGGTTGCTCACCCCTCTGTTGCCAGCCCGTGTTAGCTTCCCCACGCCAACACGGAGATTGCTGCTGTGCGCTTGATGGGCTCAGCAGGACCCTGGCCCGTTTGCTGTCCTTCTCCCTCGCTGCCTTCCTGCTTGCAGCCCCGATGGCTGCCTTGGTTGTGATACGGTTGTAAATACATGAACGCAAAATTGCACGAGTCAGCAGGAATCTTGCCTTTTTATAGAGGAATCTTGAAAACCCATATTAAACCGGGCACATCCAGGCAGTGGGAGATACGCACCCTCAGCAGATGCACCCAGGAGCGGTCAGGAGAAGAGCAAGAGGACAACGCTGTTCAAGGGAGGGGACGGCGAGTTGCAGCCGGAGCCGCAGGGAGCGCTCAGAACCCTGCCGGAGTTGCAGGGGATCCTCGTCTCCTGCTCTTGGAACAACGTTCAGGAGATGTGGCTGGCCTAACGTCCGGGGAAGGGTGTCCTGATAAGAAAGGTCTGTTTGCCACCATGCCTCCTGTGTCCAGCCGTTCCCTGGGCAGCTCCTCGTGAGAAGTGCCATCGACTGGGCGGTGTTAGTGGAGCCTTGCTCTCGGCTTTGTCTCCTCTGTGCCAGGGTTAGCCCAGCTGCAGCCGACCCGAACGTCAGCAAAGACGGAACACGGGCGAGGATGATTGGTCTCTCCTGTGAAGGTTTTGTGTGCCTAAGCTAAACCCAGCTCACAAGGAAGCCCCCGGAGGGAATCTGCTGGCTCTGGAAGAGTCAGGTTCAAACACAACGTGGTGAACGTGGTCCACGCACAAAGCCGTCCGCGCTCTGGACGAAGCCGTCCTTCAGCTCTGCCTGCCTCCCTTCCCCTCGACGGGGGGGCGCTGGTCGTTACCGCTCGCTCGCCTCGCTGTGCCCCCCAGTTTAGCTCTTGGTCAGTGAATGGGCTGAGTCCCAGGTGGAACCCCCTCTGTTCAGGACAGGCTGCTGGGCTGGCTCCCAGCTGGCTCGCGAGGAGTCCCTCCGTCCCCAGCATCCACCAGGAAAACCTTCAAACCCGGTTTTCCTCTCTGGGGCTTTCTTTAGGTGTGTTTTGGATACACAGGACCCATCCTGCAGCTGAATTATTAAAGTGTGAGAGTCAATCATCGATACCCAGGTGTACCAAAGCAACCTGTTCTTCTTATTAAACAGTGCACCATGTTCCCAGAAGAATAAGGAATGCAATATTGGAGAAGAGAGTTGATGAAAGAAAGCCACCACAGTGAATACTGGCTGAGGTTTAATAACCTGTGTTCCCCGGCAGGAATAACCTCCATTCCCCAGCAGGAATAACCTCCATTCCCGGCAGGAATAACCTCCGTTCCCCAGCAGGAATAACCTCCATTCCCCATCAGGAATAACCTCTGTTCCCCAGCAGGAATACCCTCCATTCCCCAGCAGGAATAACCTCCATTCCCCATCAGGAATAACCTCCGTTCCCTGGCAGGAATAACCTCCATTCCCCATCAGGAATAACCTCCGTTCCCCATCAGGAATAACCTCCATTCCCCGTCAGGAATAACCTCTGTTCCCCATCAGGAATACCCTCCATTCCCCAGCAGGAATAACCTCCATTCCCCAGCAGGAATAACCTCCATTCCCCGTCAGGAATAACCTCCATTCCCTGGCAGGAATAACCTCCATTCCCTGGCAGGAATAACCTCCATTCCCCAGCAGGAATAACCTCCATTCCCCAGCAGGAATAACCTCCATTCCCCATCAGGAATAACCTCCGTTCCCCAGCAGGAATAACCTCCATTCCCCAGCAGGAATAACCTCCATTCCCTGGCAGGAATAACCTCCGTTCCCCAGCAGGAATAACCTCCATTCCCCGGCAGGAATAACCTCCATTCCCCATCAGGAATAACCTCCATTCCCCAGCAGGAATACCCTCCATTCCCCAGCAGGAATACCCTCCGTTCCCCAGCAGGAATAACCTCCATTCCCCATCAGGAATAACCTCCATTCCCCAGCAGGAATAACCTCCATTCCCCAGCAGGAATACCCTCCATTCCCCAGCAGGAATACCCTCCATTCCCCATCAGGAATAACCTCCATTCCCTGGCAGGAATAACCTCCATTCCCCAGCAGGAATAACCTCCATTCCCCAGCAGGAATACCCTCCATTCCCCAGCAGGAATACCCTCCATTCCCTGGCAGGAATAACCTCCATTCCCCAGCAGGAATACCCTCCATTCCCCGGCAGGAATACCCTCCATTCCCCAGCAGGAATACCCTCCATTCCCCATCAGGAATACCCTCCGTTCCCCATCAGGAATAACCTCCAGCCCCCCGTGAATGCCGTTGGTGCAGCCGAGCCCCTGTCCCCCCCGCCGTGGCAGGGAGAGGCGGCGGTGGCGGTGGCACGGCTGGGGCAGCCGGGGCTGGGGGGGACGGGCCGGCCGCAGGGCGAAGGGGTGACCCCACCCTTGCTAATTCCCTTGGCGGGGGCCTTGCTGCCACGAACACCCCCGTGCGTGCTGCAGCACCCACCTCCCGTCCTGCAGCCTGGGGGGGGGAGTACGGCACCCTCGCCTCCTCCCAAAATGCTGAGGGGTGAGCCAAAATACAGGGATTTAGGCTTTTGTTCTCCGACTCTTCCTACATCTTTCACACATGCACACTTCTCTGATTTCATTATTATTAGTTTGTTTCTCATTATCATGATATACTTTAATCTGGAATGACTTTTTCTCTTCATTTAATAATTTTACTTTCATTTAACACTTTTACTTTCATTTAACGTATCTTTGAAGAGTTTCAGCCACTGCATAAGCACTACACTGATATATTTACTGCCTTATCTCAGCATAACACAAAGCGATTTATTGACAGCTACCATATATTTATAACCCAATGGAGCTGCCAGGTATTTTGCCACCTATTTATTATTACTGTGGCGCAGTTCGTAAGTAGAAGGCAGCTCAGGAATACAGTAGGCATTTCTGTTGACGGTAAGGTCTGGAATTACCTTCATATCTTTATTCAGTCACTTTTTTCTGATTGCTTACCTCTTTACATCTGCGGGAATTTTGAAAACAAGAAACAAACTAAACCAAACCAAACCAAACCAAACCCCCAACGGTCTCTCAAACCAGCTCCCCCATCAGACCCGTAGCATGCCAGGCACCGAGACCGACGGCTTCGCAAGCCCCCCTCCTCAAGCACTGCCTGTACCTTGCTCCCTCTGCCTGAATTTCATTTCAGCGAAGACAGAGCTTCTATAGAAGCTGCTCGAGCCTGGGTCGTCACACGCATGGGGGGAAAAAGGGAACGCACGCGCGTTTCCAGGGCAGAGCTGCAGAGACAGAGGGCTGGGTCCTGCCCTGGGCTCACAACAACCCCACGGGGGTGGGGAAGAGGGGCTGGAAAGCTGCCCGGGGGAAAGTGGCAGTGTGAGGTGAACAGTTGGGCTTGGTCACCTTAGAGGAGTCTTCCAACCTAAACGATGCCAAGATTCCATGATTCTCATAGAATTATGAAGCCACAGCACTGTAGGGCTGAAGTTTGCCACAGGGGTAATGTACTTCCATATACAGAACAGAAGCTGTTAACTTCCTTCTTCATCTGTAAAGGGGTTTTCCCGGAGAGAAAACAGGTTAAATTACAAAGCCAGTCATCGGTAGCTGCTTCTGTGGATCTGTTCTTAAATATGTGAGAGAATACAGGGCAAGAAATGAGAGCAGCAGGCGCTGAGTGCCCACGAAAATGAAAGCTGTGAGCGCTGGGGCTGGGGCGGGCGCGTGATCCGCACAGCCGGGGGCAGCAGGGGAGGCGCGGAGCTGGCGGCAGGCTTGGGTAACCGCTGCCTGCGCTCCCGGCTTCCTCTTCGCTGAGTGACTGTGTCAACGGAGACATTTGGGGATGAGCCATGATATGATGTTATCCCTCCTTTCCTTACTGACAGCCAGGAACCTACGGGGAGATCCTTTCCCACTGCTCCAGGCTGCCAGCCCAAGGACGAGCCCCGAGCTGAGCGCAGACACGCCAGCAACCCCCCCACCTCCGTGGCGTCCCAGCCTGGGGACCCGGGGGGGGCTGGTGTCACTCTCCCGAGACATCATTGCAGCAGCCATCGTGTCCCAGCAAAGCGCAGGAGATTGGCTTCGGTGGGCGGGTGGTTACTGGTGTCCGTGGGTGCGGTGCAGCCGTGCCAAGGTCTGCTGTGGGTCCCGGGAAGAACGGTGTCCCACCCTGCAAGGTGTCTGGTGAAAACGCCTGTTCTTGGGGGCAGGTAGGGAAAGCTGCGTGCCCAAAATAAAGCCAATGCTGCTGTCTCCTTTGCCAAAACGTCTCCAGGTCTCAGCTAGCGGCGTGATGGCATAAGAAATTTTTAAAACCGCCTGGGAATAACCAGGTTTCCGAAGGAAGGGTTCCTTTCTGTAAAACAGAGACAGCTAATTCATTGTTTATTGATGTGGCTGTCATGTATGCGCCCGTAGGTGTTCATTTGTCATCGGCATCACTCGATGGAGATTTAGCACTTTATAATCAGTGAGAACATTTTACTGCAAGTGTGCTGTTAGGATGAGTTCATTAAGTATTCATTGTAATAACCCTGATAATAATGAACTTATTTTGTATTCGCTTTTCATATGCATATGTTCCATATTTCCGTAAGAGTACTATTTTAATTCATCACTGGATAGCAGAAGTAAGTATAAAAATAAAAAACCATCACCTAGGCCTTTTCTTCTACTTAATGACAGCTTACCGCACGGCGGAGCAGCGCGAGCGCAGCGCGTCAGGGAAGCTCTCTTGCGCAGAGCAGCGTGCCGTAGCATGGAAAACCTTCCCTCCTGTCCTGGTTTCGGCTGGGACAGAGTTAATTTTCTTCCTAGCAGCTGGCACAGTGCTGTGTTTTGGATTTAGTACTAGAAGAATGTTGATAACTCACTGATGTTTTTAGTTGTTGCTAAGTAGTGCTCACCCTGAGCTGCTGTAATGAAAGCTCATCCCTTCTCCCCCGCTCTTCCCCGGCAGTGTTTCGGATGCTATCGCCACCAGATCCTGTTGGGATGCACCAGTCCAGCACGAGAGCCTGGTGCTCCTGCCACGTGGGCACCACGGGAGGGGCGAGGAGAAACCT
Source organism: Butorides virescens (assembly GCA_017310255.1). Lineage (NCBI taxonomy): Eukaryota > Metazoa > Chordata > Aves > Pelecaniformes > Ardeidae > Butorides > Butorides virescens. The sequence goes on from JADKXX010024591.1 coordinate 6,543, forward strand.
CGCTGGGCTGTGCTGGGGGGACCCTGCGTCTGCTCTTGTGCAAACCCCAAACGCAGGCTCGTTTCACACCCCGGGAAGAACGTGCACCGTCCCTCACCTCCAGCATCTCCGGGGAGCAGCAACCCCACACGAGCAGCTCCGAGGTGCTGGCTGAAGGCATGGGAGCTCTGCAGGGCATGGGCACTCTGCGGGGCATGGGCACTCTGCGGGGCACATAGCATGGGGCACGTCACCAACCGAGGGCTCCACAGAGCCGTGCTGGGGACCTCGCTGCCACCATCCCCATGGGCTGCCCGTGGGGCGGGTGGGCCGCCCCTCCCTGGCCCGTGCCGCAGTGGGGTCTTTCAGCCCCGCAGGGAGCTCCCAGCCCAAACGCTCCCGGCAGGGAGGGCAGGGGCCAGCCCTCCCCTTCCATCCACCCCTCCGTGCCGCCTGCTCCCCGGGCTCCCCCCCGGCCGTGCCCCACCGCACCCCGCAGCTCCCGGGTTTCCATCCCGGTTCCTCCACGCCTGCTGGGGCTGGGGGGTCACCGCGACACCCCTCTGCCTCGCTCCTCCTCCGTCTTTCAGGACGGGCACAGCCGCCGGCTGCAGCTCCGCGTGCGGGTCGTGCCCATGGGTGCTCCCCCGTCGGTTCAAGCGCTCGACGTGCGCGGGATCCGTACGCTCGAGGAGCACCCACCCGCCGAGGTGCGGGGATGAGGCTGCTGTCCTGGCGGCCGCCCCCCTCGGGATGAAGGCCACACCGATGAAGAACGTCCAGTTCGGGTGCCCCGCAAGAGGAGGGCGTGCAGGGGGGCGCGGTGCAGCCGCAGCCGGGGGTTCAGCCGCTTCTGCCAGGAACGCTTCTCCAGCAGCCGAAGGGGAGGAAGGCGAAGGCAGCGACTGAGCCTTTTTGGGATGGTGTCTTGATTGCCAGCAGGGCCTCGGGCACGGCTTAGCAGGGACAGTGGGCAAAGCCCGGAGCTCTCTGGCCCGCAGGCTTCACAGGGACGCTGAAAGACACAACTGGGGCAGGGAATATATTCCGAGAAGTGAGATTCCAGAAGAACCGAATGCTAATAATTACAGAATTAATTCCTGCAATTAAAATTGAACACACTGCTGGAACGTTTAATACAATGAACACCAGATAAAATTATTGTTCAATCCAATTAAATCTCAACAAGATTTTCGGAGGATGTGATGGCATTTATTGAATTATCTCGGAACTTCTTATGCAAATGGGAGTTAGACCTGAATGCAGGGGGCTAATTCCCGGCTGTAGCCACACCAGCAGCTCTAGCACGCTCAGGGGGAGGGAAGGGGGCTGAACTCCCCTTACAGTGACTGCGCGGAAGGTGCCCGGCGGCGCCTGGGGGGGGCAGCTGAGGCCACCCCCGCTCCTGTCCCGCCACCGCGCTGCACGGCAGCCCCCCCGGTGACGAGGAGAAGGGGCTTGGGGCAAACACCTCCAGGAGCCGCGCGTCTCCGACTGCTCCTCGGCTCTGCCGCTTCTCTACATTGTGAGTTGGGTCCCTGGCGAGGAGTTCCGCTGCCATCAAAGAGCACAGCGTGTCACTTCCCAGAGAAGCCCTTACCCTGCTCTTAGCCGTGCCGCTAAGGACCCGGAGCGGGTCAGTCTCCGAAGTGACATCGGCGACACCCGCGCCGTGTACGGAGCCCGACGGGTGAGTGTGGGGGTGTGCTCCCCCCTCCCCTCCCACTCCCCGTCCCTTCACCTCTTCCAAGCGATACCCACCCGTGGCGGTGGTGATGGATGTGTCTGGGCGTGAAGGATGCACCCAGGGGATGTGGGGGGCAGATAACAATACCACAGCCAAGGGCTGCTGTGGAATGTGCCCCCCTGAGCACAGCGGGCGGGATGCAAATCTGACTGTGAGCCAACCATCCTGCCCCCATCCCCAGCGAGCAGCCCCAGAGCCCTTGGAGCTCTCCCGCACGGCAGCGGCTGCACGCCAGGATCTCCCCGGGAGCAGGGACCCCTCTCAGGGTCACCCCTCGAGGCTGGGAGGTTAACTGATGATTAAAGACATCTTTTCTCAAGGAAATATTGAGCACCGACTGTGTAGTGAATCACGCTGACCCTCGTTCACACGTTTGATTGGTTACGGTGTCAAAAAATGCACCAGAGCTTTCTGGCTGAGAGAAAGAAGCTGAAATTTTATTGCATAACGTGGGAGAAGCAGAAGGCTGTTTGGGGTCAGGTGCCCCAGTGCCACCGCTTGCAGGGCTGCAAGTTGCTCAGCAGTGCAGGGTGCAGAAGAGCTGTGGGGCGCTGCAGGCACCAGCTGGGCTGCTCCTGCTCCTCCATCATGGTCCCAGGGATGCTGAAACAGCGGGGATGGAGGCACCTGTGTGCGGGGGAAGAGAGGCATTCGGCATCCGAGCTGACCTGGCAGCTTCTCCCACCCCGTGCTGGCAGCAAGAGTCAAAACCCGAGCTGGGCGAGCAAAGCCCAGGGCACCCAGCCCCCTCGGTCCACCCCCTCCCACGGGCTGAAGGGCTGAGCCCATCGCTGAGAGCTGCTGCTCCTCCCAACCCCGTTTGCTGTTTTCTTTTTTTTCTTTCAAAAGACATCAATATACTCTCTATCTGCTTAAAAGACTGAACACCCGCCCCCCCCCCCCCCCCCCCCCCCCCCAAGGAAAGACCTCCACCAAGTAAGGTTTCCTCTTTGGCTTCTCACCCCAGAAGAAATGGAACACGAAATTGCAAATGAAGTTGCTGTTGCCCAAGAAGGTTGCCCAGAGAGGGGGTGGAGACCCCATCCCTGGGACCATTCCAGGCCAGGTTGGACGGGGCTGTGAGCAACCTGATGTGGTTCAAGGTGTCCCTGCTCCTGCAGGGGGGTTGGGCTGGGGGACCTCTGGGGGTCCCTTCCCACCCAAAATAGTCTAGGATTCTATGGTTCTGTGATTCTAGGATTCTATGAAGAAAGAGGCGTTGCCTGCTGAAACCTTCCCCTCGCCTGGGTCTCGCTGGGGCCAGACAGGCACCTAGGCACCGAGCTGTGGGATAGCGTGGGAAGGGGGGGACTTGTGGGGTGTCCAGCCCAACCTCCTAGTGAGGGCAGTGGGGGCATCAAAGTGATCGCGATCCAGCGCTTCCCGCTTTCTCTTCTACTATTAAAAGTCAGAAAGCTCTTACTACTGATCTTGCACACACATTTGTCATCGATGCTTGGCAGAATTTTTTTTTTTTAATTAGGCAAGGTTATTTCCTAAACCTTCCATGTGGGGTGGTTATTTGAACATCTCCCATCTCATGCCTGCAGCATTGACATTCTCTTGGTTGTAAACTCGAACGTCGCTGAATGAATCAGCCTGCGAAGCGGTGGCAAAGCACGCGGGAGGTGTTCGCTGGCCCCCACCTCTTTACGCTCCCCTTTCCTCCCACTGGTTGTGTTTTGGTGGGGGTTTCACCTTCTAGTCCTGGATGTTTTGTGTGAGGAAAGAAGGAATCGGCTTGCAGGGGCGAACCGGGTTCCATTTATAGTAGCAATATGGCAGGGTAGGCTGGAGGAAGGTGACATCCAGTCTGTGTTCCCACGCTACCAAACTAGCAAGCAGCAGTTGAAGGCAGATTCAATGATCGCTCACCAAGGAAGCCGCACAAGCTCTTTCCACCCGACCTTGCCTTAACAAACATCGACTTCCACAGCTCGCTCGTCACAGCCGGTGAAGCTGCAAGAGGAGCCGCGCGTCTTGTGCTGGACGGAAGGCACAGGGTACGGGCAGGACCAAACACGTTCGTTCTGGAGGGAAAAAAGGGGCGTTACAAGACATGGCCATCCATTTCTTTGATGTTATTGCACATCAAATTATTTAACTTGCTGCATTTTTTTCAATTACCTCATCGTTTAAAAACTGCTGACGAGCAAGTGTGCATATCGAGGCTGGCACCTCTACCTATAAAGAAACCCTTTGCAAGACTCTGACTCGCCTAAGCAATGTTTTTACAAACATTCTAATGATGTTTGGTATTTAACAAAGTGTTTACCTCAAATCTGAATGAACTGTGCACTTAAGTGTGTTAAAAATGCTGGGTTTAAAATGTCAAATGCAGATGAGGCTGAGTAAGATTTGTTTTCTAACGTGCTTTCTAATGAGCTTTCTGTGATCTTCATCTTCCTTTTTGTGAAGCTTTCATAGAAACTTAATTTTCTTTTACTTCTTTTATTTTCTTTTTACTTTGACAAAGCAAACCAGCTTTGATTGACAATTTTTTTTTCAAAGAGTTCTTTTGTGCAACTCGTTTTGTGGAAGCATTCTTGGGCGGCCAAGTCCTTCTGCACCCAGATGCTTCAGGGGGCAGCGGGGTGGGAGACAAAACCGTCCCAGAGGGGTTTGCCCTGGTCCCGGGGGGGTTTGCCCTGGCCCCGGGGGGGTTTGCCCTGGTCCCGGGGGGGTTTGCCCTGGCCCTGGGGGGGTTTGCCCTGGCCACAGGGCCCTCCCCCAGCCCAGGACCTCCTCACCTTCCTCATTGCCTGCTTACACCAAAGCTGCGCTCACCCCTTCCTGCTGCCAAGCTGGCATTTTGCAAACACCCATTTTGTCCTGAATATTGGGACGCGCATCAGAGAAGCGTTGATGCCTCCTCTGGCTCCGGTGTTTCCCGGGTGCAGGGTGGGGGTGACCCGGCTGCCGGCAGGGCCAGCGTGGGCAGGGTGGAGATGGCCACCAACAGCTGCCATCGGAGAGGAGGGAGCTTCTTTGGGAAGTGGTGCTGGTGGCCGGCGTCACCAGTATCCTCACTGCCGCCGTGCTGACTGGTGCCAGAAAGGGGCAGGTTTGTAGGGAAGGATGACATACTTCATTAGATCCATGGAAATAGCCAGAAAAAATGGCTAAGCTTTCCAGCTCGACGTCTTTTTGTCCTCCATCACTCCTTCCAGTCAGAGCAGCTGCCTAAGCAGGAGAGGGAGGTAGGGGCTTGTAGCTTTGGGGGGAAAAAAGGTAATTCTGGAGCAATTGTGTGCCTATCTTGCCTCTGCAGAGCTTAAAAATAATAAACATGAAATATAAAAGCATATATTTTAAGCTGATCAGGAGGTGAGCTCCTGTTTAAGTGAACTACCGGGCCGGTCTGAAGTTGGCGTCAGGCACCCTCGCGTGCCCGCAGGAATTAACGGGGGCGTTTCGGAAGCTCGGGGCGGTGAATGGGTGCCGCTGCGTACGCCACGGCCTTTCCCGGGAGGGGTCCCTGCGGAGGAGGGGGTGATGCAAGCACTGCGCGTCGCCCCTGCGAGTCCAGCCCCGCAACACGCGCGTGCCCCTTCGGCTCCCAGCCGCGCGGGCACGGAGCCACGGCCACCGGCAGCCACCGGCAGCGCCCTCCGGTCCATTCTGCCCTGAAAGGTCGCGCTTTAAGCAAAGTATGGGTCCCTTCGATCACAGCACGGGCACTGCTTGCTCCTCCTTTAACTTCCGATGCCTCGGTGGGGTTGGCAGGGTGTTCCCTGCCCCTACGCCTAAACCCTCTGAGCCTCAGAGCAGACGGTCTGTGCCGGAGCTGCCCCCCCGTGCCCCCAGCAGGGCTCTTGGCAGGCTGGAGGGGCACTCCTGCACGCTCCGACTCGCTTTGCTGGGTGTGCATCCAGCCCAGTCCAGCCCAGTCCAGCCCAGTCCAGCCCAGCATCCTCCCCGCAGGTTTCCTGGCTGGGGCTCAGTGCAGTGGGTCCTGTCCTGCCCGTCCCCAGCCCCGCAGCGCGTGCAGGGACACAAAGCTGTTCTGTCCCCAGCCCCTTTGCACGCAGAGGACGTGACTGCAGGAAAACCCCTTGGTGTGTCCTGCCAGACCCCTGCTGCTGCTCCTCGCCCTCCTCCTGCCCCCGTACCACAGACACAGCTCCCCCCTCCCACCGGGATCTTCCTCGGAGCCCCCGGGATTAAAGGGCCCATTGGCGAAGCCACCCTGGCACGGCACAGCCACCAGCAGCCCCTGACAACAAACACGTCCCCGTCCCCAGCAGTGTCTGCCTGGGAGAAGGTGGTGGCCTCTCTGGTCACCAGGGGCTTCAAACTTGGCAGTTTTCATTTGCAATGAGAACACAATTATTGCTACGAAAAAAAAAGGGGGGGGTGTGTGCGGAGAGGTGAACTGCGTCAATAAAAATATTAAGATTTCTGAAAAATTCCATACACAGAGAAAGCTTTCACTTGAGCTTCCAAATCAGAGTTCTTTGACATCTCCTTCAAAACCAAGCCATCCGGCTTTTTCAGACTAATTATTATCCCACATAACGCCGTAGGCTTTTCAAGTTTGACGCCGTGCAGCCCCCCCGCCTCCATCCCCCTTCCCCGCCAGCCCCTCCTGCTGTCCTCAGGCCTCCTGCAAACGGCTGCATTCGGCACAGCACCACCCAGCCCTCCGGCACAGAGCCCCCCGCCGCGAGTGGTGCTGGGAGCCTCTGACCGCGGCCCCGTCACCCTTGTCCCCCAGTGTCCTCCCCAGAGCCGTGCCCGGTCTGACCATGGACCCGTCACCCTTGTCACCCAGTTCCAGTCAGCTCGGAACCAGGCAATGCCCCCCTGGACCCCAAGGTGCCCGGGACGGCAGCGCGCTCCTGCCGGTGGCCACGGGCGCGCTCGGAGGAGGGGAGCGTCTGCCCCAGGGCCCGCCAGGACTCTGGGGATGCTCTTGTTCCTTTTAACTAAGGAAATCATTAAGGCTGCCTGCCTTAAGCTCTGGGTAATGGACTGCATGGATTATTTATTTATTTTTAAATGAACACACTTTATTTCCCCAAAGTGCTGCCATCTGGCTCCCCCGCCTAATAGGGAGAGAGAGGTGCGGTAATGATAAATAAATAAACAATCAAACAAATAAATAAAAATTCCTGATCTTTTGCAGCTGGAGCGTCACCCCAACATTTGTATTTGGCTGCGGTAAACTCAGCAATCGCCTGGCTAACGCTGCTGAGAGCACCCAGTGCGGCCGTGCCAACAGCCCCCAGCCCTGGCTGAGAGCTGCAGGATCCGTCTCCTGGCCTGAGGGTCCCTCCACGGCTGGGGGCAGCGCTGCTGGGGGCTCTGCCCCCTCCCTGGGAATGCCGCAGCCTGGCTTCCTCCTCCCCTTGCAGCGTACGGCTGGCTCAGGGCTCAGGGCTCAGAACTGCCGCTGTGCTTTGCGCTACCCCCTCTCCCCCTTCCAAAAGACCATCTCTTAGCCTCCTCCACCCCGTGACACTTCCCTGCCCAGGACAAGGCGGGACGGTCTCCGGTGCCAGGCGGGGGGTGCTGGGCGCCTCGCCCGGGCTGTACCGCGGCAGCCGGCACAGCCATGGAGAGCCACGGCCAGAGCTCGGGGACGGGGACGGGGGTCTCTGGGCTGGCCTGGAGCCAAAGGTCCCCTCTCCGACTTCACCAAACCCCCTGCGCCGCGCTGCTGGAGCACGGACGCGGCGGCCCAGGCCGCGGTGCCTCCCCCCGGCCGACACACGACTCGCGGCGGCAGCCTCCGAGGCAAGGCTGTGGAGAGGCCCCGGTAGCGCCTGCCCCACATAAGCACGCCAACAGTCGCTGAGAAATGATTTCATTCCGGAATGATAGCTTGCTGCCTTTCCCACCCCAGGACGGGAGCGATAAAGCATGGAAAAAGTAGGTTAGGGACAAGGATAATTGTTCTGAATGACGAGGAAAAACACGGATCCTTCAGGTAATTGCACAGCAAAGGGAGCCTGGCAATCCATCACGCTCTTGCCAGCTGCAAAAGTTTTGCACATTTTTACTCGCAGCATCAGTAAGACAGGTAATTTTGTGTGAGGTACCTGTGAAACCAATTAGGACCGCACGGGGCATCAAAACGTACCGCCGGTGGTATGGGAGCTGCTGACAGGCGCTTTCTCTAAAAGCCGTCCCCGTAACGAGCTCAGGCACAAGGACAAGGGGACACAAGCGCCATCGCTCCCCTCCCTGACGGCTGCGCAAGCCCGGCCGTCTGTGCCCCCATGCTCACCGCTCCCGGGGGGCACCGAGCAGCCCAGCGCCCCAGCACCAAACCCCGGGCGCTGCTGGGCTTGTGCTGCAGAGCTCCAGAGGCTGCGGCCAGCACCGCTGAGCAAAGCCAGGCTCATTTTCAGTCCTTCCCCTCCTCGAGAGATCAGTCGGGAAACGCCCTTGGATGCAAGCGGGGGCACGGCCGGGGGCTGTCGGCATCCATGGGCGGCACGGGGCGAGCGGGCGACTGCCCCGGGCAGGGTGACAGCAGGGACCCGGGCAGGAGCTGCAGCTGGTGGGGCGCTTGGGGGGCTTTTGGGGGGGGGGGAGCAGGGCACTGCCAGGGGCTTGGCAGCCCTTGCTCCGTGCCTGCGCCTTGTCCTTCCCTCCCACCGGCACCAGGGTTCCCTGCGTGGGTTCCCCAGCGCTGGAGCTGCCGGGGGTGCTGTCCCACGGAGCACAGCGTTCCCAAAGGCATGAGCCCGAGCTGTTGCTGGATCAACAAGACTGCCTGGATGCGGGGGCTCCACTGCAGATGCCCTGCGAGTTGATCTGTGGCCCGCTGAGAGCATCGGCTTCTTTAACGTGGTGCAAACCTTTGTTGAGGAAAAGACGAGGGGAAACGGTCTGAAGTTGTGCCAGGGCAGGGTGAGGATGGGCCTGGGGAACAATTCCTTCCCCAAAGGGCTGTCAGGGGCTGGAAGGGGCTGCCCAGGGAAGGGGTCGAGTCCCCAGCCCTGGGGGGATTTAACAGCCGGGCAGAGGCGGTGCTGAGGGCCAGGGTTTGGGGGTGGGATGGCAGGGGGAGGGGGGTGGTTGAACTCGATGATTTTAAAGGTCTTTTCCAACCAAGGTGATTCTATGATTCTAAATAAGGAAAGCACTTAGCTGATGATATAAGCTGTATACTGAGAAAAGAGTTGTGTCTCAGGAGATACCAAGGGCTTCCCATACATGCACTGGTGACCTACAGACCCACTGCTGGGGGGGACGAAAGCTGTGTCCGATCCCCGTAGGGACAGCAGAGCCCCTGCCCAGCGCGCCGAGCAGCCGCGCAGCCGCAGAGCCTGCCGCTGAGCAGTCCAGAGCATCATAAGCTGTTCTCATAAATCCAGACCCTCAATACTGGCAGCGCAAATAAAATAATGACAGCAAAAGTAAAATAAAAATTGCCCAGTTACTTAGCTTCTCTGTAGGGTAGGCAAAGAAAGCTTGAAAGGTTGTCAGGGGCGCCATAAAGTCCTCTTCCACGTGTCTGACACCTAGTCTGGGAATACCGCTTCCTAAATCATTAGGCTGAGATTGCTCCCCCCCCTTCACTCAGCGAGGCTGGAGCCTCCTCCGCGCTCCGTGGCGGCAGCGAGCCGCATGTTGGGCGGGGAAGCCAGGACCACCCATCTCGGAGATTCACAGCAAAAGAGGTGGGGGCAGAGGCTTCAGTGCACCCACCCACACGTGGGGGCACGGCTCCTGCCTCTGGCCATTGCACCGAGGGGGAAGCGCCGTTCCTCTGCTTCCCTACACTGGAACGGAGGATTGGTTGTTATCCTTTGCATTTCAAATTCAATATTCTTGGTACCTTCTTAGGCTGAAATAACGTCAAGCACAGGGAGCTGGAGGGGCTTTGCCTGCCCTAGCAGCACTAACGCAGAGCTGCTGGCCTGCAGAGGAACCACACCAGCCATCTGACTACAAACCATCCTTAAAGGGCTTCCGAGCATTTCTATTAGGACTTTCAGGGTTTTTTTTTTCCTTTTTATACTGGCAGCTATGAATCCTCCCCCACCCTCGTGCTGGTTTTACGCACACCCTTAGACGTACCCGCTGGGACCGAGGGATTCAGCTCCCTGCATCTTCC
>JADKXX010024594.1:0-12427 GCA_017310255.1 Butorides virescens
GGGACGGGGAAGGGCTGGGGGACGGGGAAGGGCTGGGGGACGGGGAATCCATCCCCTGGGGCAAGCAGGAGGGAAAAGGCGATCTCAAAGCGCGCTGCTTTGCGGCTTCAGCATCTCCTCCGCCCGCTCCTGGCGGCCGCTCCCCGCCGCGCTTCGCTTTCCCAGGCTCGACCCGGCCTCTCCACGACTCAGCCCAGCAGCAAGGGTCCGAACAGTCACCACTATTTATTTTTCAACAGAAAAATGGAGCTAGCAGAGGGCTGATCCCGCGCGGCACGCAGCAGTCTCATCTCTCATCTGCAGAAGGTGCCCTCGAGCTGGATTCTACCCCGCTGCCAAACCACGACCTCGGCGTTTCTTCCTCCTCGGGAGCTTTTGTGGTTTGAATGAGGAAGGATGCGGCGCAAATTCCGTCTAAGGTGCCGCTTCCAAGCGAAACCAGGCTTGGGAGAGGCTGAAACCGCTGCCTGCAGCCACGGAGCCAGCTCCCCAGGCTTTTCCTAGGCCGGCTTTGCAAAGCCCGCGGCGAATAAAACCGCCCCTCAAATGGAAAACAGCAGAACGGCTCCCGCGCTTTTCCGCAAGCTGCTTAGCTCCAAAAAAAAAAAAAACCCTTCTAAAAATCCTTCCAAAATCCCGCGGGAAGGAAAGGGATAAGCAAATAGACAAGATTTTTAGCAATTCACGTGCTTATAGTCCAGCATCGCCCCGCTGGCAATTCCTCCACGTCAAAAAATCGCAGCGCACGGGCTCAGCAAAGAATCTGAAGGCACCACCGACTCCCTCCCGTTTTATCGAGCTTATTTATTTCTGTCGCAAACCTGCACGTGACCAGGACCTGAACCGAAGCCCTGCCCTCCGTGGTGAGTTAGAGGTCTATTAAAGCACCGGGCAAAGAGGTGGAAAGGTTTGGCATCGATTTATCGTCTGCGGCTTTTCAGAATAGGCACGATTCTACTTTTTGAAGATAATAAATACCCAGCTTATCTCCGTATCAGCCACGCTTCTCCCGACTGCTTTTAATCCACTAAGCCGGAGTTTAAAGGTTCCTTGATCTCATAGTGGGGGGAAAAAAAGTACTTTTCAGTAAATTGGAGTTGGAAGATGCTTTGTGCTTCCACCGAGCGCGTAAGACGGGCTCAGCGCCTGCACGCTTCGCAAAACGCCCGAGAGTTCCGAGAGTTCCGGGCATTTTAGAGGGGAAAAAAAAGACCACAAACCCCTGAGGTCCAATCTACCAAATGCAATCCAGCCGTCCACAGAACCATGGAAGGGTTTGGGTGGGAAAAGCCCTTTCAGCTCCCCCAGCCCAACCGCCCCCCTCCCCCTGCCATCCCCCCCCCAAACCCTGGCCCTCAGCACCGCCTCTGCCCGGCTGTTAAATCCCCCCCGGGGTGGGGACTCGACCCCTTCCCTGGGCAGCCCCTTCCAGCCCCTGACAGCCCTTTGGGGAAGGAATTGTTCCCCAGGCCCAACCTCACCCTGCCCTGGCACAACTTGAGGCCGTTGCCCCTCGTCCCATCGCCCCTTCCCTGGGAGCAGAGCCCGACCCCCCCGGCTCCCCCCTCCTCTCAGGCAGTTGTAGGGAGCGATGAGGGCTCCCCTCAGCCTCCTCTGCTCCAGGCTGAACCCCCCCAGCTCCCCCAGCCGCTCCCCAGCAGCCTGGGGCTCCAGACCCCTCCCCAGCTCCGCTGCCCTTCTCTGGACACGCTCCAGCCCCCCCAGGGCCTTCGGGGAGGGAGGGGCCCAACCCTGACCCCAGCAGTCAAGGGGCGGCCCCCCCCAGTGCCCAGCACAGGGGCACGGTCCCTGCCCTGCTCCTGCTGGCCACACCACCCCTGATACAAGCCAGGATGGCGCTGGCCCTCTTGGCCACCTTCTCGCTCTTTCTTTCCTCCACTCCTACATTCTCTTTTTTCCTTACTTCCAACGGGGCAAATTTCAGGCCGATGGGATACAAAAACCACCAAAACCCCCCAGATTACAGATAGATCCAAGAGTTCAGCCTCGTGTCGCGGTACCTGCAGCCTGCCCGCGCATCCCCAATGAATCCGATGCGTATTTTAGCCACGTTTTAAGTCCTTGCATTCGGGTGGTAAATCTCGTTTCACTTGCTGAATGACGAAGCCACAGAGAGAGGGAGCTGTGAAGCTTTTCAGATGTTCTGAGGTAACTGGAATAACGCATCCAGCGGATTCCACCGTAGGAACAGCCTTGCACAACGTATTTATAATTATAATCAGAAGTTTCAAATATCCTCCCCTCCTGCACAACATCTCCAGGGAAAGACATTCCAGGGTCAAACATTCATGAATTACTTACTGCGTGTCTTCCGAAGATTCCTGTTTTATCTTTAATGTCCTTTTCGTGGTAGGCATTTCATCTGAAAGGGAAAATTGCAACAGGTAATTATATTTTAAATAATGTTCCTGGGGCTTTTCTTTTTTTTTTTTTTTAAAAGACTGAAATAAAATAGAAAATAAATAAATCAAAGTTGCTTCCTAAGCCAGGCAGTCCACCAAGTCCTGCAGGAGATGGCTCTGGTTCCTAAGTCCTCCATAACTGAATATTTTTTTTTTTTTCTTGGAAGTGATGCGGCCAGTTTAGAGCTGAATCTCCTTCCGCAACTGCAAAACCTCTGGAGGACAAGGCTGCAACTCCCCCTATTAAATCGCAAATCGATTTAATTGCAAACTGCGTTGTTGGACAAAAAAAAAAGGAAATAAAAAAGAAAGCGAAAAGGCTGCTCTGCTTCCAGTGGGACATCTGAAGAGCAAGCACCCGAACAAATCCATCTGCGTCCCATTTGCTGCGCGCTCAGCGCTTTTCCCAGAACTTCTCTGAACTCGGAGGACGACGTCAGACCAAGCACGGTGGGACGGTGACAAAGCAGGGGAGCGCAGCTTGGCCCACGGCACGAGCCAAGCTGGGCAAATACGTTTTGCAATGCTGTCTTCTCCCCACCACTCCTCTCCCAGATATTTCTGACTTTTACACCCCCCCCGGGGAAGAAGTCTGAGAGAACCAGAACGCGGTTAGCAGCCAGCTTGCAAATTTTAACATCACACTGCTACTCAAGCCTCCTCCAAAGCGTCCCAACTCAAAGACGTGTATGGATACGTGATGGCCTCACTTCTCCCTCCTACGTCCTACAAAACACGGGGGGGGGGGGGGGGGGGGGGGGAACCAAACCCAAACCCAACTCATTGCACCAAGAGCCTTTATCCAAATTCACCTCCTGGCTACCGCTTTGCTTGGGTCTCCTCTGCATTTGACCGACTTAAACCTTAGAATCATAGAATTATTTTGGTTGGAAAAGCCCTTCAAGATGATCAAGTCCAACCTTTAACCCAACCCTGCCATCCCACCACTAAACCACATCCCTAAGCACCTCATCCATCCTTCTTTTAAATCCCCCCAGGGAGGAGGGACCTTCTGCCGTAAGAACAACCCCCGTGCTCAGGCGAGGGAGGAACACGCACCCCCAAGGTCAGGGGCTCAAGAGGCATCCATCCACTCAAAGAAACCCACTTCTCCACAAACCCACTCAGATCAGCATGCATGTTCAATCCAGAATGTGACAGCTTGCTCTGTTTGACAAAGTTCAATCAGCCACAGGCCACAACCGGATCTCCAAATTAAGCGATATATCAATTCTTACGCAGAGGCACCGATAATTCAGGCAGGAAAAGCACGTGGGGGAGTTTGGTTTAGGTCTCAATCCTGGAGCATGAGCTTGCTTGATTTTTTTTTTTTTTAAATTTCAAAAAGGCCCCAGGTATTTATACATTTAAAACCAACATACCAGTTGGGGTATAGAGGAAGGAGCAGCAATATTTATAGCCATCAGTATTAACAGCAGTGCTCTGAAGTCCTCGTTAAGTTAAGCAAACGGTGTTTGCATGTTAACCCACGGGCTCAGCTGGTGGCCACGATCTCCAAAGCAGGGCACCACTGGAAGGGAAAATATCTCCCTGATCCCGTGGAGGGGAAGCAGAAGGGAACAGGGAATGTGTTGCCACCTCCTCCTCCGCTGTTCCTGGCCACAGAGCCCTTCTTTCCTCTCGCTAGGCTCTTCAAACTCCAGTCCCGATCCTAAAATACTTCGGGAACCGCAGTTTCCTTTTGGTGATGAACTGGGGAATTTCTTTCCCTTTTCTCCCCAAGGCCATCAGGGGTTTAGCACCTCGAGCCCGTTATGTCCGAAACACAACGTACCGAGACAGGGATGCGTGAGAGAGGCACGAGCACAGGTAAAATTAGAGGACAGAGATGCGACGGGATTTTCCTTACCCAATTCCTGTTCGCCGGTCTGGTAGCAGTGCAGCTCCTGACTGTGGTTTCCCCAGTCCTCCTGCGAATACTCCTCCATCGTGCTGCCGTCCGACTCCAGTTCCTGGTACAAGCCGCTGCTGTTGATGAGGACGGGCTGGCAGGGCTGGGAGTCCCATCCTCCCTGCCCAAAAACCTGCTCCAGCTGCTCGAACGTGTAGCTGCTTTTCCTCTTCCCCACGCCGTGCTCCTTCACGCGGCTGTAGCACCTGCGAAGGGTCTGAGACAGAAAAACGCCCGTGAAGCAGGCGGCGGCGGGCGGGAGGAGCAGACATTCACTGGCAGACAGTGACACGGCTGCTAGGCAGGGGGTAGGATGGGTTTCTTTTGGTTTTACTTCCACTGATCAGTATTCGCCCCGCGCTCCTGAGCTAAATGCAATGCTCCCGAATTAATCTACGCCCGCCAGGAAGCATCGCACGTGCCCGACGTCCCCGCGATTTAGCGTTAACATCTACGACACGGGACAGAGTTGCGTAGCAGCGACAGGTTCGTCAGATTTAACTCGGGCGATTTATTCTCTTCCCCATTTCGGAAAAAAAAAAAATCCCCAGATTTGCTATGTAATGTAGCGGGGGGGGGGGGGGGGGGGAGAAAATAAATAAAATCAAATCAAAATACCAAGAGACCCCCAGTCAGAGATACCAACGAGCCAAGAAAATGCACACCTACTACGCGGAGGAGAGAGCAGAGCTGGTGTTGTGCCCACAGCTTGGAGAAGGTGAAGCGGGGAGGAGAAAGGAAGGGAAAGAGAAAGAAGAGTCCCCCAAAGCAAAGACGGTCCAACCTTCCTTACTCTGGTGAGAAGACACAAGGTACAAAATGTATATGCCTAAGCTATTCAGCTAGGAAAATATATATTACTTACATATTTTGCATTCCTTACTAACTCACTCTGCCTCTTGTGAAGCTGCTGAAATTTAAAAGAGGTCAAATCAATAATGCTCCAAATGCCCAGACTTCGATATCAAGCATTAAGTAAGAAACAACACTCGGGCGGCTCTGTCTGACAAGGCTTTAAAAACACTGCCGAGGCTGCAACCTCCCAGGAAGACTGATGCAAAAACCCTGGTCTGCTTTTCGGTGATCCCTTCAGCATCCCGCACCGACGGCCGAGCCGGCGCCTCGCGCTCGACAGCGAGGCAAAGCTGTGTAAGCCTACGATTTCCATCCGCATTTCCCCCTTAATCTGTAGCGACACACGACTGCTTGGGGGGGGAAAAAAATAATAACAATAAAAAAAAAAAAAAATCTTTACGCGCACCCCTCAACGTGGCTTTAGCTCTACCACCACCCTGCTGTTGAAAGGTCGTGGCGTGCCCCGGGTTGGCCGGATCTTTTGGGGTTTCGGATTGGTAGAGTACCAGAAAACGTTGGGTTTTTTTAAAAAATATACATATATATATGAAATATATTAATATAAATATATATAAAAATTAAATATATATATTATATATTAATAAAGAAAGAAATATTTATTTATTTGATTGCTCAGGTTCTGCTTGAACATTAAAGCTGCCTCCGGAGTTCAAGAGAGGCATCAATTTGGGAAGAGCTAGTCCTGCCCCCTTGCCTCTTGGAAGAGGACTTCCAAGCACGCATCGTTGCAAAAACAGCTTGATTTTTTTTTTTTCTTTTTCCCCCAAAAAGGAACCTTTACACCTCCAGAAAGCTCGGACCTACCGAATGCTCCTCATACACTGGTTTAACAGCGTCAGCGGGAAGGGAATACATTTCTACCCAGTTTCCTCGTGATATTCCGAGCCCTGGGGGCAGAAGCAAAACTGCTAAGCAGTAAGTCAGTTCTATCCTGCTGTTTCAAAAAAAAAAAAAAAGCCAACCCCAAAACCTCCCCCACACCCCCAAAAGAACACAAAATAATAAAAACCACCCCAAACCCAAACATATAAGCACACAGGCAGCGATAAGCACCGGAGTTACGCAGTGCTTTAAGGTGGGACCCTTCCCGATTTTGCCCTCGCTGCCTCCCGGGATGAACGGGCAGATCTGCCGTGGGTGGACACCAGCAAATGCGAAGTTTCTGCCTGCGAGCAGGGTACAAAAGCACTGGCTCTGCCAACCTGGGACCAAAAACCCAGCTGAGAAACCTGCCCATATTCACTGGAGGAAAACTGCATTCCCTAGGGCCGGGGGTACAGATTAATTTGGTTGTTAAAATTCGGCAACGAGAACCCCTTGGGAGCATCGGGGCAGTTTTCACTGGTCTGGTTTGCCCTGAAAAGTGTGTTGGAGGATGCTTTTTCACTCCAATTTCTCTCCTTTCGGCTCAAATCTCCCCGAGCGATACGGCCAAGCTCTTGTTTCACTCCCAGACTCTTTCTAAAAATCCAAGTCAGATTTTTTGCAATATGCTTCCCCAACCCCAGTTCTTACATCTGCCCCGCTTTATCCATCGGAGTTAACCGCGGATTTAGAGCCTCTGGCTGATTTTTTTAGCAGCCTTTAAGCTAAACAAACCATCTCCAGCCCAGTTAACCAAACCCATCAATACTCTTGGCCATCCCCTCTTGGGAACGCTCGACATCCACGGCCGCTTGCTCTATTTTAAGCAAATATTTTAAGCTTCAAACACGTCTCCCTACCCATGGAATTACCGAGTAATTCCTACACACTGGGCAGGCGCCTCGTAGTAATTAACTATTGCGTTCAGGCTGCAAACTGGCTTCTTTTACCATGAAAATAAGTTAGCGTCTAGTCGATGGAGACTAGTAGGGTTCGAGGGTTGGACTTGAGCTTGGAGGCCTTTTCCAACCTTCATGATTCCATGGTTCTAGCACAAGAATTAAAGGGAGCAACGCAAAAAGGGGGCAAAAATAACGGAGCGATACTCTCGTTGCTCATTACTCTTGCAAGCCAAGAGCACTTTTGAGGTTGCCACCTAGATGCCTCTGGACCTGGCTGCATGGTTCATCTTTAACCTCTGCTTCTGGCAACAGATAACTTAAAATTTGAGTGAGCTAACCTAAAATTTGGTGCTTTCGGACACACCAGAAGGCCTGCGGCCAAGCAGCTGCCGGCTCCTTGGTCTTGTTTCCTGGAGAATCACGACTCCCGCTAGCTCTTCCTCCTCAGAAGGAAGAGGAACCATTCCCCAGGTTTTCCAAGGGGCATCCCTACCGCTTTTCTAAGCGGTTCACGGGGCGGCTCCGTCTCATGGAGGCCCACAGGCTTCCACGTGGCAGGGGTGAGGTGGCCCAGACCAGTGGCTCTCCCCCGGCAGCTGCCCGCACCTCCCACGATGATTTTCTTCAGAGACCCTGGTTAAGACCTAAATAATTGCTCGGACTTCAGGAAACCTCCCCTGGACATTTTAGAGCACTCGATGGTTCAGACCCTTTTCTCCCAGCAGGTTATTCTGATCGCCAAGATTTAAATTCGAGGTTTTTTTTTTTCTTACGCACCTCCTCTATTCCTCCTGGCGTCCAGCTCAACTCCTGCTCCGTGGTTCCTAAAGTGCACACACATATATTGATACAGATAGACAAGCAACCAGTACATTTAGGACAAGTAACTGAAAACAGACCTGATAACTGCCCAGTGACTGCACAGACTGGAAGAGACCGAGGCTTTTGCTTATTGCTCTGCAACACTGCCTGCAATACGAAGACAGATTATCTCCACTTAATTTATAATTACGAAAGCCAAAGGAGGAGACAAGTCAAAAAGCTCAATACGGATTTTCTCGCCATTTCTAACTTACGAGCCCTCATCTTCTCTACAGGTGGAGCCACAGGAGAACCGATCGCTCTGCAGGAGCCGCAGCGCGACAGTTGGAAACACTGGCCAGGAAAGCCTTGGGAAGCGACTCGGAGGGAGGCTGGAGTCACAGTCCTCCTCCCAGCAAAAAATAAGACGAGGGAGAACTGCACCGCAGCGAGCTTTTCATGTAAAACCCCTGAGATGGTCCAACACAAGGAACTCCAGACCCCTGATCCGAGACGTACTCTTACTCAGCGAGACGCTACGGGCTCCGCAGAGCGGTTAGGTGGCCTCCAGGCACATCCACGTTGATCTATTTAAGTCTATTAAATGATAGCAGCTGGCCTAGACGGGGTCCCGACGGCACAGAGCACCGCTTAGCACGACGTTCAGCTCCGAAGATGCTCTTTTACTTAATGGGAGAGAGGAGCTCTTGGCTTTACGTCCCGAATTAAGGACGGCAGTAGCAAATAGCTTCCTTCCTCGTCGTGCCAGGATACTCACAAGCAATAAGAGATGAAACTACACTGGGACAAAAGAAACTGCTTTTTGAAGCCTGGAGAGGTTGTGGGGCACGTAGGGATGACCAGCACAGTGAAAGTTCTTGAAATCTTCGTGCCCAAGTTTGTCGGTGGGATCACAAGGAAACAGAACTGTCTATGGTGGTCTGATAGCTCCGCTCAGCTTGCTGGCTCACGGACTTGTAGGTTAAAAGATGCGCGCAAGGCAGGAGGACGCGAGGCTTACACAGGGCATCGCCACAAGGAGCCCTATTTCTGTGCTCTATCCCGAATAAAAGAAGATAAAAGAGCAGCTTAAACTCTCGAGCGCGCCACAGGCCACAGCAGAAAGGCAGCCAAAGACTTCAACGCGTCTCCGATGCGAAACACCGAGGCGTAACACGCCTCTGCAGAACACCAGCAGCCTGCTGCAAGCCCACCCTCACAAATTTGTGGGTGTGCACTGCAGGAGCTGCCCCGGACCTGTCTGCAAAGCCCCGGCCCCGCAGGTGGCTGCACATCCCCAGGTCGCCGTACGCGGGGACGCGCCGCCAGCCAAGGTAAATCATGCTCTGCACCCAAGAGCAAAGCCTCGGTCGTACCCTGATGCACCCAAACACACGGGGACCTTCTGAAGGATTTGGCCCAAACGTCTCCGTTACGGAACAAGGAAAGTGAGGGGAACATCCCAAGGGAAAAAGGGTGGTGAGGGGGAACGCAGACAAGGTGATCGCCTGGTTGAGATAGGAACCAGAGATCTCCTTGGACAACGACTTGAAGAAGCAAAGTCACCCTGGAAGACACAGACAAGGGGTGTCAGTCAAAGCAGGTTAAGGCACGTGTTTTTAAGATGGGTTAGTTAGCCAGAGCTAGAACCTAACAAAAAAAAAAAAGCAGTGGATTTTCCACCACTGCCAATTTCTAAATCACAATTAAATAGATTAAAAAAAAAAAAAAGCTCTTGCCTGGACAGGAATTATTTACAGGAGCGCTACAGCCAACTGCAGAGGTCAGCCTAGATGAGGCAGGACTTTGCCAGTGACCGAGAGGGAACGAAGCCGGGGTGTAACGAGCTGTGGCCCGGCTGGGTGAGGAACTCAGGCACCGGTACGCGGTGCCGAGAGACGATGAACTTCCCCGCAGCGGCAGCGGGCTACACCTCGCGTCTCAAAATAGCCACCTGCGAAGATGCTCCATTGGTTGCTGCTGTTAGAGAGCCGAGAATAAAATTATTCATACCCTTCTCAGGGATTTGACGCTAATCGGGCTAGACATCTAGAGAGAAGAACCTCTCCAGTATTGCCTGGGGAAAGGCAGATGGCTGGGCACCTCCATCTCCCGACGCGCTGAGCTCCCGGTTTAAGACAGCACTGGAGGAAGAGAAGAGTAACGAGTTAGAGCTTGAGAAGGCAGCCCAGCAAACCCCTCTGCCGTGCCCGTACCCACCACGGCCAACAACTTGTGGCTCTGTGAAGAGCTTAGATGGGATGGATGTGTCCTACAGGCGGAGCTTGGCTTGCACAAGTAAGGTTCAACCTACCCTTGCCACGACCTGCTGAAAAAGTGTTTGAAACCCATCGCTACTTACTTCAGAGCAACGAAGGCCACGCTTGAGTAGACTGCCCTGCCTTCAGAAACACCCTCGTTCCTAAAAGCCACCCTGAAGTTTCACACATCCACTGCGATTGGGACAAACATCTTTACGCCACCCACAAAGCCTGACTTTCCAGGAAAGACCAAAGAGGTCTGAGATGTCCTCAAGAGGTTGGATCTCTGCTATCAGCAAGCCACGAGCCACCACACAGACTCAAATCCAGTTCTCCCTCCCAAATGAATGAGCAGAGCAAGGTCACAAGCCCCTCCGAAAGATGAAGAGCAGCACAAACCCTCCCGCAGGCGGAAGGGAACAAAAAGAACCCGCTCCCCTCCAAAACAAGCAAGAAAGCGTCAAGGCGGGTGGCACCACAGGGGAAACTTCTCGCATAGCTCAGAAAACTAAAAAAAACTTTAGGTTCAACACCATCCTAGCAGCGTGTTGTTGCCCATCCTGGGGCTGGGTGTCTCTAGAGGGAGCTCCATGCCGCTCGCCTTTGGCTGCCTTGAGAAAACTTTATCAGTGGAGAGCAATTGCCAAGCACTGGAAGGGGCTGCCCAGGGAAGGGGTCGAGTCCCCACCCCGGGGGGGATTTAACAGCCGGGCAGAGGCGGTGCTGAGGGCCAGGGTTTGGGGGTGGGATGGCAGGGGAGGGGAACGGTTGGGCTGGGGGAGCTTAAAGGGCTTTGCCAACCCAAACCATTCTGTGATTCAATATCTAAATCCATGAGAAAAAGATGGAAGTGAAATACCAAAGGTGGCTTTAACTCCAATTTTCATCAGGACCAGTGGTTAAGGGTTGGTACCAGGCAAGACCACAGCAGCCTGCAGAACATCACCTACTCGGCCCCCAAATTTATGCGCTTAGCGGGACAGAGCGTAGCCAGGACAAGTACTGACAGCAAATCTGCCCCCGCACCGGCGCTCGAAGCTGTTTGCTCTCATACCCACTTCGTTCTGCTGAGGTGCATCCGGTCGCTTCTAAAATAAATAAAAATCCACGATCAACTATCCGACCCCCCCTGCATCACTGGCTCTGGCACGCTTTCCTTGTGTCAAAGCAGCCCCTGCAATAACCGATGCCAACGGGATGCCCAAAATTTCCACCTGCCCACGTGTGCTGGCTGTGGGCAAACGATAAAAGTCAGAAGGGGGATTTTTAACACCTTCCCAAGTCCCCCATAGTCAAGGAGCACCATGGGGAAAAACTGTGCGCTCCAAAACAAAGGTTTAACGTTCACCAATCTCCCAAACTGAGATTTAGTGTTCAAGGGTAGCAAGTTTGTCCTTCTGCAATGAGTTCCTGGCCATCAACCCTTTCTGTCTTGACAGGATAACCCGCTGGCTTGCTCCCAGCTCCCTCCGGGAATCATTTGGCACCCATGCAATGAGCAGTGCATGACCCAGGTGCGCCGAACAACCAGACGAGAGATACAGACTCACAACACGGCTGCAGAAGCCACTGGACAGTAAAGATGCTCGCCCTGCACGTGCAAAGCGGGAGAGATTCCTACCGGCACGACGCCGCTCCGCCAATACCCCAGGCGAAGGGAGCGGGTGCAGCGGCTCTGCGAGAGGATTCACCCCACGCAACGCTCTCCTCTCAGAGATGCTCCTCAACCGCAGCCCCACAATACGTCCAAGAAGGAGTAAAACAAATAAATCCGTTGTCACTGAAGAGTTTATTTATTTTCCAGCTTATAAACATCAACAGAAAGTTGCTCCCACCTACCGGCGCCCCTGAGATCCTCCAGCGAGAAGCCGGGCTGCTGGAGAGGGTTCAAGGGATGATAATAAATGACCCAGCCTGGAAAACCCAACACATCTGAATCTATTTAAGCCAAAGAAAGATCCGGAGGTAACTTGAACACTGCCCACACACACCGCAGCCGGTGGAGCTACCTGGACCAGGATCTGGGCTGGAGATAACAGATCCAAGACAAAGATAAAAGAGCCTTCAAAAGAAGGCAAAGCTGTTTTGAAGGTGGACAGTTGGTGGCTGCTACAAAACGTACCGGTGCTCCATCATTTGAGGTCTTCAAATTAAAAGACAGCTGCTCTGCTCAAAGTTATTGGACCCAACGATGAAATTCTGGGTGAAATCCCATCTCCCGGATCACGCAGGAGGTCAAACTAGATTACGGCAAGCGTCGCTTCTGAGACACTCTCGTTAGTACAGCTTTTCCTTCCTTAAAACCAACTTCACAGGAGGTTTAAAAATAGATTGTTTACATTGTAAAGCGACTAAAACCACAGCCCCATTACAGAAAAGCCCCCATCG
>JADKXX010024595.1:0-15174 GCA_017310255.1 Butorides virescens
ATTGCCCTCAGTGGGGCCCATTAATGCTTCAAGGAACTTTGGGTTTTTCTTCTGACTTGGACTTCTTGAGCTGCTTGTTCAGTCTTCTCTCAGTATCTGAGGTTCATGTAATGAGCCCCAAATGCCCTCACGACCTATTTATCTTCTTGTAATTTTCTTCAAGTCTTCAAGAGTTGCATAGCTAATTGGAGATGTTTCATAGTGTAGTTAAGGAGGAAGACTTCAAAGTGCACCTACTAAAAATTGTATTTTATTTTAAAGGGAATACTTTCACACTTTATTACTTTAGAGAGAGGTCATATGAACATTCTCCCAGTGATCATGATCCAGAGTGACTCCTCAGGAGGTCTGGTCAGGTCGGAGAAGCAGTTACTGGAGGTCTGACACTGTATGGACAACCTTGCTCCTCACCTCCCCAACCCCACCATTGCTCTCATTGGCCCCCTGGCACTTGCATCACTTGTCCTTACATCAGACTTCTCCACTGAACTCTGCAGCTGGGTGCCACAGCTCCTGTGCACCATCTCCCCCCTGCTCTCCTTACAGAACTGGCTGCACACAGGCACAAAAGTATTTTTCCTATTGGCAAGCAAAGCCAAGCCAAGCTTCATAAACTGCAAAACACGCTCCTCCACCATATGCTAAGTACAACCTGTCTTTAATGAGGTGGCCTTTCTACAAGGGGTAATCTTAAAAGGAATATTTTCAGTTAGGTAGATACAAGGAGGCAGAGATAAACACAGTTACAGAGTTGGCAGAGGAGACAATTTGACTTCAAGGACGTGTAAACTTTTACTGCCCGAAGCTCAAAGCACCTAGAAGAGAGCAACTGCCAACATGGCCTTCCCAAGGGTAAAACACCCCTCGCCAGCCTGACAGCCTGCATCTGAGCATGAGGAGATAAAAAGTGGATGTCATTTGCCTCAGCTTCAGCAAACCTCTTGGCATGCTCTCCCTCAATATTCTTGCATGCACGTTAGGCCCTTACAGTCTGGATGGACAGACAGATGGGCAAACCACCGGTTGGACGATGAGGCTGAGGCGCAATGGTGAAGGGGTCATGCCCTACCTGGCGGCAAGGGGGACAACCTGGGGCATTGTGGGGCAGCACCAGGGACTCTCCCCAGCCCTCTGCAGTTTGACACCTGTATCCATGACCCAGAAAAGGCAACTCTCACCATGTTTGTTGATGACACTAAATTGAGAAGCCATTCCTGTGCCTTGGGATTCCGTTCAGGGGTAACTGGGTCCCAAAAGAGTGGAATGCACCTCACTCAAAAGAGAGAAGCAGCAATAATTTTTATTGAGGTAAAGTAATAATTTGATAGATTTCAATGAATTCAATAGAATTTAAGAGAGTTTAAGAGGTGTTTGCCAAGGTTCAATAAGTTTGATGGCAAAGTTCGCCTTACTAATTACTGCATGGATGAAGCATACAAAGGAAAACTGAGTTGGAATGATTCGCGCAGAGACTGGAGATGCAAAGGGTAAGGAAAACCCCCCTGTTGAGTCAGGAGGTTCACATTGGAACTATTTACTTGCTAAACTCCTTATGGAGCCTAGGTGCAGCTGGGTCCAGTCTTGGTCTCAGACTTGGACAATGGTTTATGTCTAATGGAATTATCTGTACAAAGTTTACAATAACTAGTATTGCAATATGAATCAGCATGCAATCAAATTTACCATACAAAATCTAAGTTACCATACTACAAGGTTATGGCCCTCATCCAGATCATCGATAAAGACATTAAACAGAACTGGGCCCAGTACTGAGCCCTGGGGAACACCACTCATGGTGGCTGCCAGCAGGATTCAACTCCATTCACTACAACTCTTTGGGTCTGGCCATCCCAGCAAACAGCATGCCTGTCTAAGCCATGACCAACCAATATTTATTTGATTTGCAAGGGACCTCAAGGATGTTGGCATATCATCACCCTCATGCCGTCACTTTCTGCATGTGTCACTCTCATTTGACATCCTGTTATTCTGAAGCCTGCACCAAACCGCCACCACTGTGGTCAAGGGGTTGAGTGCATCCATCACACTCCACACCATGACTACAGTCAATCCACTTTGTCGACTCGTAGAGTTGTAGTATGGTTGCCTCTTGCCTCTGTGTCATAAATATGTGGCATATGGCAGATGAGTGGTAAGAGTCCAATTATTTGATAAGGTGTTTACTTTAAGTGTCACAATTAATGCTTGATAGATACCATTTTACACACAGAGTCAGTTGACTGCATACATTTTACTTGCTGGATTGAAGTATTTTGTTTCATTTTTTGCCAAATCCTGATCTACAGAATGTTTATAAGCAATAAAGCTAACAAGGTTAAAACACCCAAAACTACAGTTGGCTTGATGGGAAAGACAGAGAGAAGCTGAGCTCTCCCTACGCCACAGGACATCTTTTGGTCAGGGGGCAGCATAGGCTGCCAAGGCAATAATGAACAGGGACAAGTGCAGGTGTCTGGCACATGCCTTGGACAACCTCTGTCACCTCAGGTGTCACCAGGTATTTCATCTGAACAGCCACCTCCTGACCTACAGCTTCATTAATTACCACAGGAGCTGAGACAAGGAGCTCACATGCAGGTGCCCATTTCATGCCCACCTGAACTGAGGCCAGAGGAATCCAACATTCCGTGGGTTTCTGGCAGGCAGAGGAGGGAGCCGAGTCCCCTTCCTGTGCTAGCAATAGAAACATGGGATGACATGCCTCGACTGACTCAGCTGAATCCTATCCCTTAGCAAGAGTTAAGGAGATCCCTGCCTGTCATTGTCTGGGTGTCCTGCCTCATAAGAAGACAGAAAAGGTGATTTTCAGACCTAATTTTATCTCTGACAGGAGCAATGACACTGCTGGAAAGAAGCCTCTGTCCCCAGCTGAGGGAGGGCACATCAGGGATGACTTCAGCCTGTGTCACAGCAGGTTCCCCTGGAGGGAGCCCCCAGGGGGCAGAGCAAGTGGTGCCTTGGGCTGGTCCTGTGCTGCTGAGCTGGGCTGGGCTCCTGGGATGGAGGGAGCTGATGGCAAGGGGGCAGCGCTGCCGAGAGACAGCTCTGCCCAGGAGCAGCTCCTCTGCAAAGCGCAGCAGGGCTGAGGGCACTGCCTGCAGGCACCGAGGGGAGAGGAGTGAGGTGGAGAGAGGCTAAAGGCAGCCTGGAGCGAGAGGAGAGAGCTGAGCTTGTTCACAGAAACATCTTCACAGCATTTGACACAGTAAGTCTCTGGCAGCAGGGAAATTCAGCTGAGTAGCCTGGAGGTGCCTTCCAGAGCTGGCACACCCCATGACCGATGTCTGTCTTGGCTTCTCTGGTGTGCACATGGAGGACAGGCTCCAGAGCAGGGCTTCCCTGCTGCACCTTCAGAGGGAAAAGTCATGACAGTTCACCCCCCCTTCTCCTGGAGATGGCTGCAAAGGTGAGAAGCTGGGTGTGCAGCCAAGGGCTGTCCTTCAGAGCAGGGTCCTTGCACCCCAGGGGGGCTGTGCCCAGGCAGGGAATCTGCCTTCTGCCTGCATCAGCACAGCCTGCCCGGGGAGCTCCCCACAGCACTGTGGGGAGAAGCTGTGAGTGGAAGGAGTGACCCCTGGCAGGGCAGGACTGTGTCCTGATGTCAAAAGGGTACTGCATGGGTTAGGGCTGCCTACAGCTCCAGATCACCCCCAAGGAATTTCCAAGGGAGCTTTTCAAGAGGAAGGTCAAGATGGGGGTTACCTAAGAGGGAAGCAGTCTGTGCTTTGCATTTTCCCCTCTTGGTTGGCTGTGTGGGGAGTGGGAGACTGGAATTTTTTCCTCTGCTCTGGAGAAGGCATGGAGGCCCCAGTTCTCATCTGGACTTGTCTGAGCTTCTCCTGAGCCCCTGCAAATACAGAGCAGTCCCTGGGCAGTGCCCTGCTGCCGGGAGATGTCTGCAGGGCAGAGCTGAGCACACAGCGGCTGGGATGGGGACTGTGAACAGGGACAGGGAGGAGACCTGGGGACAGAGAAACAGCTCCCAGAAGGGACAGCTCCAGGTAGCAGAGACATGGGCAGGAAGTGAGTGGGAGATACTCCCAGAAACACAATGGGAGTGGGGATTCAGGCCCCTCCCTGCCATCCCCTGCAGTGCAGACACCTTCAAGGAGCACCCTCCTGGCCTCCTCTCACACCCACCACAGCCTTTGCCACCAGGGTCATGGGGTTTCAGGCTGAGTTGTCTTCTTGGCAGCCCAACCTGCAGTGAGGAGAGAGGCCTGAGTGCCTGTCTGTCTGTCCCTCTCCTCCCTCCCTTGGCAGGAGCACTGGGGCATTGCTCTGTGTTTCCCCTCCTGTCCTTTTTGCCTTTGTCCCCACCTTACCTGGGGGCTCTGGGCACTGCAGTGTCTGGGGCTGGCAATGAGCTGACCCTCACTTCAGGACACCCCATCTTCAGGACTTCTGACTCTTTCTCTGGGGGTCCCTCCAGAAGGGCACAGCTCTCCCATGGACTCTCTGTGCCCCATGGAGAAGACAGCTTAGCGCTAAGGCCATGGCACTGTGGCTCAGGTCTGTGTGTGGGCAGATGCAATGAGCCCTGTGTCCGTGTTTGGGAGGGGAGAGCTGACATCCTCCTTGGGTACGATGGGATGGTGGGCAGGGGTTTGGAGATCTGCATTTGGGGGATGGATTCCTTTGCTCTCAGATGTTTCCAGTTTCTCCTCAGGTGAACATCTGAGTGTGAGCATCCTGCAGGTAAAAGAGTTGCAAGGAAAGGGCTGCTGAGACCAGGGCAGATGGACAGACCAGCTCCCCACAGCCTGCACTAAGGGACAGTCCCTTTGTCTGTGAGCACCCACACCCTTTTGCTGTGAATGCAGCAGAACTGCCAAGGATTTCTGCTTTAATAGCACCCCTCAGTTGTGGTGGGGCAACTAGAACAAAATACATAATCTGAAATCCCCTCAACTTTGCTCTGCTGTTGGGTGAAATGGCAGAGACAATGCTAAAAAGCTCATTGATATCAAGTGGATTTCATCCCCATGTTGCTCTTACCTATTGCCGTAGGGCAGGACTGACACCTCCAAAGCCCAGCAGAGACACCTGCACCCCATGGCACCCTCAGCCAGCACCAAACAGAGCTCATGAAAGGGACCTACCAAAGGTCCCCCTGAAACGGGTGAGGCAGTCTGGGGTGGGGGGGCGTTTCCATGAGAACTGGAATAGGTTTTCCTGAGAGAACTCTCCCCTAACTTCTCATTGCCTTTACCTCCTTGGGCAGGTCCCCATGCCCAGAGGCAGCAAATGTCCAACAGCAGCTCCATCACTGACTTCCTCCTCCTGGCATTCGCAGACACACGGGAGCTGCAGCTCTTGCACTTCTGGCTCTTCCTGGGCATCTACCTGGCTGCCCTCCTGGGCAACGGCCTCATCATCACCGCCATAGCCTGCAACCACCGCCTCCACACCCCCATGTACTTCTTTCTCCTCAACCTCTCCCTGCTCGACCTGGGATCCATCTCCACCACTGTCCCCAAGTCCATGGCCAATTCTCTGTGGGACTCCAGGGCCATCTCCTATGCAGGATGTGCTGCACAGGTTTTTCTCTCTGTCTCTCTTATTTCAGCAGAGTATTTTCTCCTCACTGTCATGGCCTATGACCGCTACGCTGCCATCTGCAACCCCCTGCACTACGGGACCCTCCTGGGCAGCAGAGCTTGTGTCCACATGGCAGCAGCTGCCTGGGGCAGTGGGTTCTTCTATGCTGTTCTGCACACAGCCAATACATTTTCACTCCCCTTCTGCAAGGGTAATGCTGTGGACCAGTTCTTCTGTGAAATCCCACAGATCCTCAAGCTTGCCTGCTCAGACTCCTACCTCAGAGAACTTCGACTTCTTGTATTTAGTGCCTTTCCCTTTTTGGGGTGTTTTCTTTTCATTTTGTTGTCCTATGTGCAGATCTTCAGGGCCGTGCTGAGAATCCCCTCTCAGCAAGGACGGCACAAAGCTTTTTCCACGTGCCTCCCTCACCTGGCTGTGGTCTCCCTGTTTATCAGCATCTCTTTTTTTGCCTACCTGAAACCCCACTCCATCCTCTTCCCAGCTCTGGATCTGGTTACGGCAGTGCTGTATTCAGTTGTGCCTCCAGCACTGAACCCCCTCATCTACAGCATGAGGAACCAGGAGCTCAAGGATGCAGTGTGGAAACTGATGACTGAATGGTTTTCAGAAGCTGTAGAGATCCAGCTTCTTCAGCATGTGACTCATAATGTAACTCATTACAGGCCCAACCTTTCTGTATTCATTTTTGTTGTTATCCTTCTTACTGGGTGAGGGTTTTTTTTCTTTTCTTCATTTTTTAACTTGTGATAATGTTGTCTACAAAGAATTGTGGACACCCTACTTTTACTTCATTAGCTACCTCACTGGTGTGACCCAGCCACTGTGTCAATAAGGAGCTATTCTCCTTCTCTGTTTAAACAAAATAAATGTCCTTGCCTTGACTTGTCTGTCTGAGAAACAAGCCACTGAAACTTAATAAATACTCTTCCTCATAGATGGAGAAAGGGTAATGGGGCAATCATGGAGTCCCCCACAGCTACGGAATGGGGAATGTTCCCTGCCCTTATGCAAATCTCTTCCTTCTCTTGACCTGCATAGTGTTTGTCTTTGGGAAGACCATCAACATCATACGGGTGGTGGCAAACCAGCACCTGCACACCCCCATGGGCTGCTTCTTGGGTCATTTCTCTTCCCTTGAGATCTTCTACAGGTTCACCACCCTGCCCCAGCTGGTGGCCAGCTTTGCGACTTGGGACAGCACCATGGTGTTAGTATTGTTTCCTGCACCTTTTGCATGGACAGAGCCTTTACTACTGGTGACCACATCCTACGATGAGTACTGGACTGTGTGCCACCCCCTGCTCCCAACAAGGCTCATCAACTGGGAGGTCTGCCTCCGGGGGGCAGCTGCCCCTTTGCTAGGGGGATTTCTGTCATCTGCAGTAATCATTTCAGTTTTGTCCCAGACACAATTCTGTGTCCCCAGTAGAGTGGACCACTTCTTCTCTGATTTCAGCCTGGAGCTCTAATGCAGTGACACTGTGACACTCATGCTCTTTGCCTTTGTAACCTTGCTTTTAGATCCCATTCTCCCCTTCCTGTTCACATGGTCATCCCGTGTGCATCAGAGATGCCACCCTGGGGCAGCTTGCCCATCCAGCGTGGCAGGCAGAAAGCGGCTTCCACCTGCTCCTCTCACCTCACTAGTGCCACTCTTTTCTACGGCACACTCATCCTTGGGTGTGTGATGGATTGGGGGTGTTATAGGCTGGTCATCTTTACCTCAGTCCTTGGGAAGGTGGCAGGGTAAATGCTCTTGCAGCCATCTCCATCACCTGAAGGACAAGAAAAGGATTGCTGAATCCATGTGGGAGGGGAGATGTCCTGGTTTCATCTAGGGTAGAGTTGATTTTCTTCACAGAGGCTTGCACAGTGCTGTGCTTTGGATTTAGTACGAGAAGAACGTTGATAACACACTGATGGTTTAGTTGTTGCTGAGCGGGGCTTACAGCAGCCAAGAATTTCTCAGCTCTCAGCTCTGCCGGGTACACAAGAAGTTGGGAGGGGACACAGCTGGGACAGCTGACCCAAACTGGCCAAAGGGGTATTCCATACCATATGACGTCACGCTCAGTATATGAGCTAGGGGAAGAAGAAGGAAAGGGGGACGTTTGGAGTGATGGCATTTGTCTGCCCAAGTAACCACTGCCTGTGGTGGAGCCCTGGGGATAGCTGAGCACCTGCCTGCTGATGGGAAGGAGGGAATGAATTCCTTGGCTTGCTTTACTTGCACGCGCGGCTTTTGCTTTCCCTATTAAACGGTCTTTATCTCAGCCCATGAGTTTTCGCACTTCTACTCTTCTGATTCTTTCCCCCATCCCACCAGGGGGAAAGTGAGCGAGCGGCTGTAAGGTGCTTTGTTGACAGCCGGGTTAAACCACAACAATGTCTTTGAGGATGGGACCAAGGGCATCCTGAGCAACTTTATGGGTGATAGAAAGCTGAGAAGAGTGGCTAACACAGCAGATGGTCGCACTGCCATTCAAGCAGTCCGGGGCAGGCTGGGGAACTGGGCAGAGGGGAACTGCATGAAATTCAACAGAGGAAAACACAAAGTTTTTCACCATGGGCAAGAGTAACCCCATGGACCAGCTTGGGCTGCTGGGGGGCAACTGGCTGGAAAGCAGCTTGCGGACAACAAGCTGAGCATGAGCCAACAGTGTGGCTGTATGGCAAAGCAGGTCTACGGCATCCTGGTCTGCGTTCAGAAGATGATTGCCCGCAGGGCAAGAGACGTGCTCCTTCCCCTTCAGTCAGGCCTGGTGAGGCCACCTCTGGAGTGCTGTGTGTAGTGGTGGGCTCCTTAGTATAAGAGAGACATGGGCATACTGGAGTGAGCCCAGTGAAGGGTGACAAAGACAATGAAAGCACACGAGCAACCTCCATAGGAAAGGCTCCTGAGAGCTCAGATTGCTTGGCCTGGAGAATATTCATGTACTTACAGCTTTCCTTTGGCCAGAAGAGAAAGAAAAAAGAAATCCCCAACAGATGGGTTACAAGGAAGGTGATTAGAGACAGCCGACACGGCTTCACAAAGGGAAAATCACACCTGACTAATCTGATGGCCTTCTATGATGGAGTGACTGTGTTGGTAAGGCAAGAGCAACTGATGTCATCTGAGTGGACTTCTGTAAGGCCTTTGATATGGTCCCCCCCAGCATTCCTGTCTCTACGTTGGAGAAATGTGGTTTTGATGGGTGGATAAGGAATATGCTGGGTGCCTGCCTCTAAAGAGTTGCAATCAATGGCTCAATGTCAAGATGGAGAAGAGTAAGAAGTGGTGTCCCTCAATGCTGTTCAACTTCTTTATTAGTGACATAGCAGTGGGATCGAGTGCACCCTCAGCAAGTTTGCAGATGACACCAAGCTGAGTGGTAGAGTTTATTCACTGGAAGGAAGAGATGCCATCCAGAGAGATCGTGACAGGCTGGAGGAGTGGGCCCAAGTGAATCTCGTGAGGTTCACAAGGCCAAGTGCAAGGTCCTGCCCCTGGGTTTGGGCAATCCCCAGTATCAGTACAGACCGGGGGATGAAGGGGTTGAGAGCAGCCCTGCAGAGAAGGAACTGGTGGATGAAAAATTGGACATGAGATGGCTTCACATCACAGGCTTGAAAACTGTTTCCAGGAAGTCTGTATTACAGGTCTGAACATCCCAGGGGGTAGGTTTTTGTCAGGATGGTATAAATCAGAGCCAATACAGAGAAAGAAGTGAGTGAAACCTTGTCCCCCTGCTCTCTCCTGAGCTGGACAGGCTTAGGGTGCAGCCACACCGTGGGGGCAGTTAGTCCCCCTAGATCTTCCCATGTGCAGTGTGGCTGTCACAGCTGAGCTAAGCGTCGCAGGCCCTCAGGCACTAAGGCAAGGAAGGAATCCAGAGAAGGTCTGGGATAAAAGGTGTATGGGATGGATGGGGACAAAGAGGCCAGAACAGGCTTTCCCATGGCCCTGGAGATGTGACCCACTCAGCACCAATTATCTGTGAGGGGCAAAGTCTGAGTAGAAGCAGTGGAGAATGCAAGCACTGTAGATAAAGACAGAGAGAATGTGACTCTTTAAAGAAACCTTCACTCTCAAACCAGTGGTGGATAGGGATCAGGTCCAGTTTTGCATCCCTCAAGTCTACACAGAGGTTCTCTGATTTGATATGAGGAGGACGTTCCATGGCCATTCAGAAAGCCCAGCAATATCCAAGGCATCTTCTCAGCACTGCCAAATCAGGACCTAGTAACTGTGGTGTCACGATCCACTATTGGGTTGAACAATTTGGCAGAGGTTAAACCCCCTTGCTTTCCAACCGACCTCAGATAATTCTGGGAGGTTGGGGGCGGCTGGGCTTAACTTCTGATTAACTCCAATGTTTTATCGTGACTAGGTTCCTTTTACATTCTCAGGAACAGAATTAAGACTCAAAACGGAGTCAAGTGCCAAGTCACTTTATTTGGCCAACAACAAATGTGCAAGAGAAAAAACAGAGAAAGAAAGGAAAAGAAAGTGAGAAAGGGAAAGAGGGGGGGAGAAACAAATGTCACGGGAGTGTTGCTATAGCTACCACCACGGGTCTATGTGCTGTCCGTGCGGCCTGAGTGATCAAAGCAGTCCATGCGGCTGGAGCGGCCCGAGTGATCCGCGCCTGATGTATCTTCGAATCTGGTGGAGGGTAGATGTCCCTGGATCCTCTCTCCTCTGGTCTCTGCTGGTTCCCCTTTCATAGGGTTGTCTTTTTGCATAGTCAATGACTGTTTTGCATACCCATGCCTCCCACTCGGCAGTGGGGCGCAGGCCCAGTACCGTATGCTCGCAAGTTCTAGGGGGTCCGAGCCCCCTCCCCATTGTCGGTTGACTCTGGGCCCGGGTGCATTCGCGGAGCGGAGGATGTGTACTTCAAGATAACAGTGTACTCCAAGATAACAGGACACACATTCCTGCGGGGGGGGGGGAGGACTCGATGGGCTGAAACTCCCCCACTCAATTGCCGTGGTGATTAAGCTCTGGTAGTTAAGCGTGCCTGCCACCAATTTTGAGACAAGTTTCTAGTCCCTTACATGTGGGGAATATCACACTCTTCTGGAGTACCACGTAGGGTACCACCAACACTGACAGTGCTATCAGCATCCT
Organism: Butorides virescens; assembly: GCA_017310255.1. NCBI lineage: Eukaryota > Metazoa > Chordata > Aves > Pelecaniformes > Ardeidae > Butorides > Butorides virescens. Next base: position 10,703 of record JADKXX010024595.1, read on the forward strand.
CTGTTTAGGCTACAGAAGTCCAAGAGCAACAACATCACCCCCCATCAGCCACAGATCTGCTCAGCACAGGCAGCGCATCCAACAAGCAATTCGTCTCACATTAAAGCAAATATTTTCATTGTCTCGGTCCTCCATGCCAAGGAGCACAGAAAGACAAAGGTTCTCAGTACCCCATTTTCTTCAGCTTTCTCTGGCCATGTTTGTCCTCACGCATCACATAGAATATAATAGTTTGGGTTGGAAGGGACCTTTTGAAGGTCACCTAGACCTACCCCCCTGCAGTGAGCAGGGATACTTCAACTCGATCAGGTTGCTCAGAGCCCCATCCAACCTCAGCTTGAATGTGGTGATGGGTCATCGACCACCTCTATGCATAAGCTGTTCCAGTGTTTCACCACCCTCACTGTAAACTCCTGCTAACAGGTCTTTCCCTCTTTGTTCCTGTTATATCAGCAGCCCTGGCTCTTCTCTGTTACTCAAAACTCCATCCCTTTCCCTGCTAAATTGAGATTTCCATGCAACTGGCCTCTTTTATACCATTTTATACCATTTTCTCTCTATCCCCTGCTTTGTTCCTCCCCACTCTCCCTTCCTCTGCACGTCCCTCCTGGGTTTGCATAGCCCTATTGATTCCTGCTTCACAATCAAATTTCCCGATGACACCAAGCTGTGTGGTGCTGTCAACATGCTGGAGGGAAGGGATGCCACCCAGAGGGGCCTTAACAGGCTTGAGAGGTGAGCCCTTGTGAAACTCTTCAAGTTCAACAAGACCAAGTGCAAGGTCCTACACATGGGTCAGGGCAACCCCAAGTACAAATACAGGCTGGGTGGAGAATGGATTAAGAGCAGCCCTGAGGAGAAGGACTTGTGAAGGTTGGTTGATGAGAAGCTCAACATGTCCCAGCAATGTGCGCTTGCAGCCCAGGAAGCCTAGTGTACCCTCAGCTGCATCAAAAGAAGCATGGCCAGCAGGGCGAGGGAGGTGACTCTGCCCCACTGCTTGGCTCTCGTGAGTCCCAACCTGCAGTCCTGTTTTCAGCTCTGGGGCACCCAACATAAGAAGGACATGGACCTGCTGGAACGAGTCCAGAGGAGAGCCACGAAGATGATCAGAAGGCTGGAGCATCTCTCCTATGAAGACAGCCTGAGAGAGTTGGGGCTGTTCAGCGTGGAGAAGACAAGGCTGCAGAGACACCCTATAGCAGCCTCCCAGTACCTCAAGGGGGCCTACAAGAAAGCTGGAGAGGGACTTGCTACGAGGTCTTGTAGTGATAGGACAAAGGGTAATGGCATTAAACTGAAAGAGGGTCGACTGAGATTAGCTAGAAGGAAGAAATTCTTCACTCGGAGGGTGCTGAGGCACCGGAACACATTGCCCAGAGAAGCTGTGGATGCCCCATCCCTGGAAGGGATCCAGGCCAGCTTGGATGGGGCTTTGAGCAGCCTGGTCTAGTGGAAGGTGTCCCTGCCCATGGCCGGGGGGGGGTAGAACAAGATGATCTTTAGGGTCCCTTCCAAGCCATTCCCTGATTCTCTGATCCAGCTGAGCCCCTGGGAATGGGCACCTGTAGTTTCTTGAGGGCACATCCACTGTGGGACTGGCAAAGGCCATTTCCTCTCCTTGCCTCCATGGCCATTTTGTCTCAGCACAGTTTGCTTCTGGTTTCCCTCTTTTCTCTCCCTTTCCCAATTAACAAGGTCCCCAATCAGATCACCTGGCTAGAGGAAACCCTCTCACCCACCTTCATCCATGAGTGTGCCTGACCAGCTTGGTTCCCACCACCACCTCCCTTAGCATTGGCCGTTCAGGTTTGTGTCCCTCTGGGTTCTTGCCTGTGGCCTCCTCCTTTCCTCATTATTTAATTCTCCCATGTTTCAGGGAAACAGGTCCTGGAGCAGATGCCCTTCCAGGAGCAGACCCTCCCCATCCACACACCCGCACACAGCTCTGGCCGGGGGCCACGCACGAGCATAAACCATTGATCACGCCAGGGCCCGTGCAGAAGGTCCCCCCCACCCAGAGCGAGGGGTCTTTCTGTGACGGTGTCGGGGGTGAGCACAGGCGGGGCGGGGGGCGCTGCAGGCTCCCCAGGGGGAGAAGCTCAGCCCCAGTGCCCCCCAGCTCCAGCAGGGCCGGTGTTTCGTGTCAGCCCAACCCCCCCTGCGCTTTGCCAGAGTCCCCGGCGGGGCTGGAGATGGGAGGGACCTGGGGGCTCTCCCAGCTCTGGCGGCCCAGCTCTGGCTGGGGGGTTTGTCCCTGCCCAGGGCCCTTCCCGGTGCCTGCTGGGATCCCTGCCCGGGCCGACGCCAGGAGCACCGGCACTGCTGCCAGGGGAGGCGGGGGGGGGAGAGGTGCCCCACCCACCCGCTTCCGGTGGAAGCCCCGCCCCCTCCCAGCACCCACAGGAAGTCACTCTCCTCTCCCGGTCTCCTGCTCTGCTCTGATTGGCTGGCAGGACCCAGGGGCACAGCCCACCCAGAAGTGCATGCACAGGGGCCACCATTTTGGGTTGGCTGCCATTTTGTGACAGGGGGCCTCCGGTCCAGGGCCAGGAGCTGCCGTGTTGCTAAACATCATCCTGCTCTGTGATTGGCTGATGGCCACTTCTTGACACTGTTGTACCCGCCTGTTCTCAGGCAGCCCCGGTGATTGGCTGGCAGGACTGGCTGCCATCCCAGTGGCCCAGGGGCCCGTCACAAAGGAAGCCCCCTGTCATTTCCCACAGGGAGGCGGCTGCTTTGGACAGCCTCATTCGCCACATCTTTTCATCCTGCCCTGTGATTGGCTGACAGCCATTTCCTGACACCTTCATACCCACGTGGTGTCAGGCAGCCCTGCAATTGGCTGCCCGCCACCTTTGGCCAGGAAGCGATCACATATGAAAATACAGATATTTATATCATGTTTATATTTGTAAATAAGTGTAGAAATACTTACAAATACTTATTGAATTAATTTCTAAATAGGTAGATTATTTTTATAGATATACTTTTATATATGCATTTATGCATGGATATTTATAGATATGTAAACATTTATAAAGCTATAGAAAGTAAATGCAGATAGCCATAAAGCCATAGGTATAAAAGACACCAAACCTTGGTTCAATAAGAGCTAAGGGAGGGAGCAATTAACATTTAACTGTGAATAGAAACAAAAGGAAAAGGTCCGGTCAGGGTCCCCCACTCTACCGGGCGGCAGAAGAAGCCCCGATAGGTCTGGGGTGGGGGAGTCTTCAGGAGGGCAGAGGGGTGCCTGAAAGGCGCTGAGGCATGGACAAGCTGGCGCATGCCCAGGGGCTATCGCCCCCTTCTGGGAGGCCTCCAAGGGGTCCCCATAACAAACTGTGTCAGGTGGAAAGAAGGGCCCAGTCCTGTGAGCCGGACAGGGAGGCCCCCACATCCCAGACCAGCCCTGCAGGGTGGCCGTGCAGGCTGACTGGGGCAGACTCTGGGATCTGAAGGGTGCAGCAAGACATGGGCCATGTGGGCTGTGAAAATGTGAAACCAGGACAAAATTCCAACTTTGGAAGAACGTGTTCATGGGGGCAAAGAGGAAAAGATGCAAAGGGAATCCCCCAAAAGAACGTAAGGGATCTCACAGCTACCTGCAAGAGCATTTTGGGGCGTGGGCTGGAGCTCCATGGTTTGCCTTGTCCTTAGGGTGATGACCTGGTCTAGTATTTCAGAAACCTCCCGATGACTGAGTGAGGGGAGAATGCTGGGCATTGCACTGGTGTCTAAGATTATGCTGAGAACACACTGATGTTGTAGCTATTGACGATCAGTGCTGGCACAACGTCAATGCCTTCTCTGCTTCTCATCCTGACCCCAGAGCGAGGAGGCTGGGGGTGGACAAGAGGCTGGGAGGGGACAAAGTCAGGAGAGCTGACCAAAAGCGTCACTGGAGCCTGAGTACCTCAAGAGCAAGTCCATGGCAAATGGGCAGCTATGTCCTTGTGAGGTCACTCTCAGACAATAGGCCAGGAGCTGACCGATGGCATGTGTAGCGTGTTGGGAGGTCTCTGCTGCCTGGGTAGCTGATGGTCCAGGAGCAGGCCCATGGCCAGTGTCTGTGCTTATGAGGTCACTCATGTGCCGTGGTTTAGCCCTAGCTAAACCCTAGTGGCACCACAGAGCCACTCGCTCACCATCCCCCAACCCTGGAGCATCGCAAGTTCAAATTAAGAAAGCTTGTGGCTTGAGATAAGAACAGTTTAATAATTGAAAAAAAACCAAACGTCATCATAAATGATGAGGCCTGTAGATTTTGTAAGTGCTTCTGAGGGCACTGGTACCTCAGTAGCTGGTAGGCCAGGAGTAAGCACCTCTCTTGTAGAGGTGTTTGCGAGGTCATTTGTGACTGAGGAGCTGATAGGCCAGGAAGAGGCCCATGGGCTGTGTCAGTGCTTGTGAAGTCACTGCAGCCCCAGTAGCTGGTAGGCCAGGAGCAGGGCCATGGCTTGTGTAGG
>JADKXX010024597.1:0-24402 GCA_017310255.1 Butorides virescens
TGGGCATCTACCTGGCTGCCCTCCTGGGCAACGGCCTCATCATCACCACCATAGCCTGCGACCACCGCCTCCACACCCCCATGTACTTCTTCCTCCTCAACCTCTCCCTCCTCGATCTGGGATCCATCTCCACCACCATCCCCAAAGCCATGGCCAATTCCCTGTGGGACAGCAGGGCCATTTCCTATGCAGGATGTGCTGCCCAAGTCTTTCTGTTTGCCTTCTTGGTTGGAGCAGAGTTTTCTCTTCTCACAATCATGGCCTATGACCGCTACGTTGCCATCTGCAAACCCCTGCACTACGGGACCCTCCTGGGCAGCAGAGCTTGTGTCCACATGGCAGCAGCTGCCTGGGGAAGTGGGTTCGTCGCTGCTGTGCTGCACACAGCCAATACATTTTCCATTCCCCTCTGCCAAGGCAATGCTGTGGACCAGTTCTTCTGTGAAATCCCCAAGGTCCTCAAGCTCTCCTGCTCAGACACCTACATCAGGGAAGTTGGGCTTCTTGTGGTCAGTGTCTTTTTAGGCTTCGGGTGTTTTCTTTTCATTGTGGTGTCCTATGTGCAGATCTTCAGGGCTGTGCTGAGGATCCCCTCTCAGCAGGGACTGCACAAAGCCTTTTCCACGTGCCTCCCTCACCTGGCTGTGGTCTCTCTATTGGTCAGCACTGCCATGTTGGCCTACCTGAAGCCCCCCTCCATCTCTTCCCCATGTCTGGACATGGTGGTTTCATTTCTGTACTCGGTGGTTCCTCCAGCAGTGAACCCCCTCATCTACAGCATGAGGAACCAGGAGCTCAAGAATGCACTGTGGAAACTGGCTCAATGGGTGCTGTTAAACCTGCCTCCCCTTCTCTGCACATTTCCCAGAGCTTATCTTAATCCATAAGCGTTCTTTTTTCTCTGGTGATAATCCTGCTTAGAGGTAATTTTCTGGGTTTATACTACTTGTCTCGAGGATTGATTCTGTTCTGTCTGACCCTTGCACAACACTGTGTCACATGTGGCCTCTCACATCGCAGCTCTTCAATAAAAGGGCATCTCCCAGGTCCAGTGTCTGAAGGCTGGGCTCTTCCTCCAGAGTTGCTTTGGCGAAAATGTCTAAGCAATTGGTCTTCTAAAGAGTCTGTTCTCATTGTGCTCTCAATGTTTTAGGGGTTAAGCTTGTGATACCACTGGGTTCCACTGGACCAAATGTTCTACACAGAAAAGCTCTCTGCCTAGTATCCCAGACTGTATCGAAATGAATTTGGAGGGGTGAGGACAGGATGGGGACTCCCCACATGCCCTGGGGGTGGAATGACTGGAGATTCAGAAGGTTAATCACCCTCAAAAGGGAAGTTGCCCAAAAATAAAGCACTAAATTGATGTCTTCATGAAGAAGGACTCTGCAGTGCCATCGGAGTCAGTGTGGACCCAGCAGGCAAAGGGAGGTGAGACTGGAGAGATGCAGGAGCTGCCTGGGGAGGCCTAGGGCCAGGACATTTGTGCTGTCGTGGGGAGTGGGGCTGGTGGGAGCAGAGGAGGGAGAAAATTCAGTCAGGTTTGGGCATCGCCTACAATATGAATTTGGGAGAGTCAGAGAGGGACTGGCCTCTGTTTCCTTGTTCACGTGGGGCCATTAACAGCATTGGGGTTGATGGGGAGTCTGAAACCATTACTCTGCCCCCCAGGAGTTACTGGTCCCTTTAGAGGGTCTGTGGCTGTGGAGTGGGTGGCCAGTGGTCTGCAGCACTAGGCACTGCTGTGGGACCATCCCAGACAGGGCTGATCTGGTGGTCTGGGCTTGGGAGAGGGCAGGGGAGGTGGGGAGAGCTTGTTTGGGGCTGGGATGGGCTGTGAAGGTCCTGGGAGAGGAAAGCACCAGTGTAGAGCTCAGCTGTGAGAGTGTGCAGGGTGCAAGCAGCCAGCAGGCACCAAAATTGCAGAAGTCAGAGACTCATTTCATGTTCCATGAATGTCCCGGGAAAGCTGCATTGGGAAAACTGTCCCAGATCAGTCCCCCACACCGCCCGTTTCCATGTTTGGGACACCATCCAGCAGGGACATCATTTTGAAGATTATGGTGAGGTTACTTCTTGCAGATCCCATCTGTAGGAGGCTTATCCCATTTTGATCTTGCAATGACTTTTGGTGACTTCTTATATGGAAAAAAATTCATCATCATTTCTACTGCCCCCCCCCCCCAAAAGGCTGTTCACATTGGAATTTGTTGTGGCAGTTGTTGATATAGGGAAGCACATGCAGTTGACCTAATCACCGGTACCAGGTGGGAGCTTCCTGCAGGCTTCTCACTGCAGTCAAGTTTATCCTGCGACCCAGGAATATGCTCAGCACAACACAGCCTGAAGGCCAAGCTGTACGTGGAGCACAGCACAGCAGGGGCCTGGGTTTACTCAGATTTACTGTGACAAGGTTCACTAACTCCTTTATGGACAATGGTCTTCTGGTGAGGATCACTGATCTGCCTGAGGAAGGTTGGGAAGAGAATGAGGTGTCCTCTAGAGAGCTGGAGGAAGGGACACAATTTTAGGCCCTGGTAATCACTGGGGGCTCTGGAGACCATGGACTTCTGCTAGAAGGTGGTCCCTGAGCCAACATGGCTGGAGGTTCTCCTTGACCAGTTTTTCACAAGCAGACAAGGCAGGACTGGTGGAAGATGTGGAGGGCAGCTTTGGGTGCAGTGCGAGTGAGGTGGTAGGACAGAAAACGCTGAGGGAAGTCAGCAAGACAATCTGTAGCAGGGCTGACTAGAGAGGAAGAATCACCTCCATCAGGCCTTTGGCAGTGCTCTTCCTGATGCAGCCCAGGATGCCATTGTCTCTCTGTGCTGCAAAGGTGCAAAGGTACAAAGCCTGGGGAACAGGAAGGCTTTGGGGAGACCTAATTCCACCCTTCCCAGATATTCTTGGCTATCAGCAAGAAAATGGAGCCAGTCAAAACACTCTTGTACATGATGGGAGGAGGAGGGCCAATGGGCATCAGCTGAAACAAGGGAGGAAAAATCTCCCCATCAGGACACTCCAGCACTGAAGGAGAGTTCCCAGAGAGCTTGTTTCATCTCCATCCTTGCAGCTTTCCAATCCCCAAATGAATAAACCCTTGAGCAGCCTGCTCTGAGCCCATAGCTGACCCTGCTGAGGGAAGGAGGTTGGTTGGCCTGGAGACCTCCTGAGGTCCCTTCGAGCATGAATGAGTCTGTGCTTCCATCCACAACAGCTCTTTCCTTTATGATGGAGGGAAAGCCCTCAGGTTCCCAGTAACCACTGAAGTCAGACAGAAAGAGGTTTGCTGAGATGATCAGTGGCTTTCTCGGCCCACTCCAGGCATTGCTCAGATGTGGGGCTGATTGGCAGTTACCCCTAAAAGACCCTGATTATTTCCTTTGCTTGGCTGATTCTTTCCCTTTTACCTGTTTTCCCGCTCACAGTTTCTTCCCCTTGACCATCCTGGTAGCCTCCCATGCAAACAGCCCATCTCTGTTCACTTTTTCCTCCCTGGCCTTAATTTGGCTTCCTTTGTAGCCTCCTTTGGAGTTTCTGAGCTTGTCACCAGGGCAATCCCTACCTTGGTCAGCAATTCCATTAAAACCACTACCTCCTGCAGTTATCTGGAGTGCCCTGCAATTCCTCATGCTCTTATCTTGTCAGAGGCACCAGGGATCTGGTGGGCCACCTGTACGCACACAGGAACAGCTGCCCACACAGAGCGTCACTCCAGAGGGACCTGGAAAAACTCTGGGATCTGGCAATAGAAACATCATTAAGTTTTACAAGGACAAGTTGCAAGTGGGTTTTGGGGGGTAAGAAAAACCCAAGATGTGAGGGCAGGCTGGGACCTGACCATCTCAGGAGTGACCCTGAGGAGAAGAGCCTGGGCACAAAGAGGAAAGCCATAGGAGCCAGGGGTCCCTACTCAGCATGAATAAAGCCAGCTGCATAGAGGGCTGTGTTACTTGGAGAATGGCCACCCAGAGAAGGGAGCTATCATTCCACTTGTATCAGCACGGCTGGACTCGTGTGTCTGGCTGTGGGGCTCCTGGTCTGGAGGAACGGGGAGGAACTGGAGAAGTTCCAGAGGAGATCTGCTAGGATGAGGTTTGACACCTCTGTGGAGAGTCTGAGGGACATGGGCATCTTTAGCCTGGTGAAGTGGAGGCTCAGGGCACCCTAGCAGTAGCCTGCAACTGCTGGAAGGCTGGTTTCAGAGATGCTGGAGCTTTTCTTGGCAGTGGGAAGAGAGGGAAAACTCCACAAGGAGCAGCTTGGAAGGTTCATACTGGAGGTGTGGTAAGGAAAAGAAGTCACAATCAAAATGTAGCTTTGTGGTACAAGAGGTCTCCCAGAGGGAGTCTGGATCAGCCCATGGCTTTGTGTTTCAAGGAGTGGCCAGAGAGAGTAAAGAGAAATCAGTGAAGGTATGGAAATGCCAGGGTGAGAGTTAGGGGGGAAAGCAAGACGGATGTCAACAACCTGAAAGGACAGTGTCGGGCAACCTGCAGGGGAGATGGCCAAGGGCTCTGGCAAGGCTGCAAGGGTCATCACAGTCAAAGTCTCTTTCCCCTTGGCTATAGAAGTTGCCTGCGCCACCAAGGCCCATGAGATGAACCTTTAATGCGAGGGTCTCAGGCTCTGTCTTGCCAGGCCCTGGCAGTTTGACCTTTCTGCTTCCTCAAACAAAGCCAAGGCTTTTCTCAGCATCACAGCCACCTGCTCAGGGCCTTTGCCTACCTGCAAGCATGGCCTCCAATTATCTGCTCTAACGAGTCCCTGGGGAGGCTTTGTCAGTGATTGCCCTCAGTGGGGCCCATTAATGCTTCAAGGAACTTTGGGTTTTGCTTCTGACTTGGACTTTTTGAGCTGCTTGTTCTGTCTTCTCTCAGTAGCTGAGGTTCATGTAATGAGCCCCAAATGCCCTAATGACCTATTGATCTTTTTTGTAATTTTCTTTAAGACTTGCATAGCTAATTGGAGCTGTTTCATAGTGTAGTTAAGGCAATAGACTTCAAAGTGCACCTGCTAAAATTTAGTTTTTATTTTAAAGGGAGCACTTTATTACTTTTAAATTTAGAGAAGAGGTCATATGAGCATTCTCCAAGTCATCATGATCCAGACTGTCTCCTCAGGAGGTCTGGACCAGCAGGAGAAGCACTTCCTTGAGGTCTGACACTGTATGGACAACCTTGCTCCTCACCTCCCCAAGCCCACCATTGCTCTCATTGGCCCCTTGGCATTTGCATCCCTTGTCCTCACATCAGACTTCTCCACTGAACTCTGCAGCTGGGTGCCACAGCTCCTGTGCACCATCTCCCCCTGCTTTCCTTACAGAACTGGCTGCACACGGGCACAGAAGAACTTTTCCTATTTACAAGCAAGGCCAAGCCAAGCACGATCAAGTTTCATAAACTACAAATCACACTCCTCCACCACATGCTAAGTCCAAGCTGTCTTTAATGAGGTGGCCTTTCTACAAGGGCTGATCTCAGGAGGAATATTTTGGGGAGGTAGATACAAAGAGGCAGAGATAAACACAGTCAAAGAGTTGGCAGAGGAGACAATTCAACTGTTGAAAGACATGTAAGCTTTTACTCCCTGAAGCTCAAAACAGCAGCACAGGTGAGTGGTATCTGAATGAACAGAGAATAAGGGGAGGAGAAACCTGGAGAATAATCAAAATGGCTTTTTCCTAGGCAGTCTGCTGAGAAGATGACTTCAGAAACGGTCAGTGTATCCTAGGCAGGAACAAATATATGAAAGATCAGAGAAGTGAAGCACATGGTCTAAGAGGCAGAACAGTGGTGATGATGTTAGAGGAGCAGATGGGTATTTCTTTGGAATATCCCTTGTGAAAGGCCATGGGATTGGCAGAGGTCTCGTGTGAGAGAGAACAAGCCAATGTTGCACCCCTCTTTGAGCAAGGCCAAAAGTGCAACCCTGGGAACCCCAGGCTGTACAAGCTCACTGTGGTGAGGCGTGTGCCATCCATTAGACTCCTCTTGGGTGACATTTCTGGGCACCTAGAAGAGAGTAACTGCCACCATGGCCTTCCCAAGGGTGAAGTACGCCTTGCCAGCCTGACAGCCTGCAGCTGAGCATGAGGAGATAAAAAGTGGATGTCATTTGCCTCAGCTTCAGCAAATCTCTTGGCACGGTCTCCCTCAATATTCCTGTATTAGGCCATTATAGACTGGATGGACACACAAAGAGGTGGGAAAACCACCAATTGGATGATGAGGCTGGGAGAGCAGTGGTGAAGGGGTCACGCCCTACCTGGAGGCCAGGGGGACATCCTGCGGCACTGTGGGGCAGCACAGGGGACTCTCCCCAGCCCTCTGCAGTTTGACACCTGTATCCATGACCCAGAGGAGGCAACTCTCACCACGTTTTGTCGATGACACTAAATTGGGAAGCCATTCCTGTGCCTTGGGATTCCATTCAGGGGAAAGCTGTGTTGCCAATGAGTGGAATGCACCTCACTCAGAAGAGAGAAGCAGCAACATGTTTTTTTGAGGTAAAATAAAAATTTGACAGAGTTCAATTAGTTCAATGGAATTTAAAAAATTTTAAGAGGGGCTTGCCGAGGTTCTATAAGTTTGATGGCAAAGTTCATCTTATTAATTACTCCATGTGTAACCAAAATAATGATAAAATTGTTATGTACCTTAGTTTTAAGCATTGGGGTGATGGGATAGAATCAGTTAACTACAAAATGCAACCACGAATGCTGCTATGTTCTCTTCTGCACAGCCCTACCCAACTGAACACTAAGTTCAGGACAATGAGAGTAGTATGTCATGACTATGATCTGTAGTCTTAAGGTAATTATTAATGTAGCTGAAACTATAGACAATGTGCACCTGTCAAAAGAAGAAGATGGAAGGTAGTTTCGTGTAGTGGACCAAGAAAGCTGGCTAGGACTGCCAAGACTGAGGTAAGAGGTAATTCCAGCAGGGGGAGATCGCGACCACCGACTCATTGACCACCTACCCAAATGATACCACCTACTCAAAAGAGAACAATAGACGTGAACAACTGAGTTTGTGCACTAATTTACATAGGAAGCGAGAGAATTTGTACCAATCACTAGAGAGAATGTTATTGATTATGTATGAATGTAATGAATATGTATCTATTTGATTTATATAACCTGACTGAAACAGGTGCCAGGTATGCACGTTAGGTGGAGTGATCCCCCGTGCATCCGGTGCCATGAATAAAGAACGTCTGCCTTTTAACACTGCGTTGGTGTTACGAGGTTCATCCTTCCCTATTTCGGTGACGCGTGGAAGAAACAGACAAAGGAAAACCAAGTTAGAGTGGTTCACATCGAGACTGGTGATGCAAAGGGTAAGGAAGATCCTCCTGTTGAGTCATGAGGTTCACAGTGGACATCATCACTTCCAAAATTCTGTAAGGAGCCCTAGTGCAGCTTGGTACAATCTTAGTATTAGACTTGGACAACGGTTTATGTCTAATGGAATTATCTATGCAAAGTTTACAATAATTGGTATTGAGTATCTCCATGGATTAGGAATGCTTCTCTAATTTTAATTCAGCATGCAAAGTTACTGAACGAAATCAAAGTTACCATACTCCCAGTTTATGCACAATATTCATCACTTACCTAAGATCTGCTGTTGTTAAAGGGCCTCGCTGCCTCAAGGAGCAACCTTGAGAGGTGCCCCAGTTCCAGGGGAAATCGCTGCAATTCAGCCATACTGGCAGGCAGAGCCCCAAGAAGGCTCACTTACACTGTCGTATTTGCGGGATAAGGTGTTTGGCTCATAGTACAACTACATGAAAAGGAATATTATCACAGAATCATAGAACCATTCAGGTTGGAAAAAGACCTCCAAGATCATTAAGTCCAACTGTCAAACCCCCCAAGAAAGGTAGGCATGAGGCTCCTTATACCCACAATTTTCTTTGTTCCTTGATAAATGAGTCTTGGAAAAGCCACCCGCTACTCATGTGTCAATCACATGACTGGTGTTCCAAGCTCACATGCGTCGATGCTCATGGTGTCGCTCTGACACATTGACCAGCAGTCACCTCCTTCACTCTATCACCATCAGGATGGGCCCCGCTGCAGCTCTCCCTGAATTGCAGCTGGACTGCATGCCGGGTGGCTCTCCCCTTGAGCAGGGACACCACTCCTTACCTGAGACTCAGAGATACTTTCTTACCAACAGTGGGGAGATCCCTTGCTCGCAACAGATCCTCGGTAAGTGACTGATCGCATGCTGAATTAATACTGATGAAACATTACTCATCCCTGCAGCTACTCAATTGTATTATAAACTTTCTACAGACAATTCAATTAGGCATGAACTGTTGTCCAAGTCTGAGACTAAGACTGGACCTAGCCGCACCTAGACTCCATAAAGAATTTAGAGAACAGGGGGGTTCACTCTGGACCTCATGACTCAATGGGAGGATCTTCCTTAACCTTTTGTGTCTCCAGTCTCTCTGTGAATCATTCTAATGCAATTCTAAATTTTCCTTTGTCTGTTTCTTCCACGCAGTCATTCATAAGGTGACCCTTGCCATCAAACTTACGGAACCTTGTCAAACTTCTGTTAAACTTTGTTAAATTCCACAGAATTTATTGAACTCTGTCAAATTATTATTTTGCCTCAGTAAGGATATTGCTGCTTCTCTTTTTTGAGTGAGGTGCATTGAACTCATCTGCGACACCAGCCCACTCATAAGCCTTTGCCTTACCACACACACTACTAGAAGAGATCAAGGTGGAGGTAAGGTTATCTACATCGCAGGACAATTCAGAGCGCAGGGGAGCTCAGGAGGTCTCAAGTTCAACACCCAGCTCAAAGCAGGGTGAGCCCTGAGGTCAGACTAGGTTGCTCAGTAAATGTCAGCATCCAAGGAAAGAGTTTACATTTGACCACCTCCCAGGACAGAGCTATCACTAGACCACGCTTCCTGAGATTCCTGGGAGCATCCACCTTCTTGTCCAGAGGAATGTGATTCTGCTGCAAGTTTCCTGGCATAACTCCAGACCATGGCATGCTTTAGGCTGTAAATAGAATGGAAAGAAAGCCTCTGGCTTGGGTACTATCAACTGAACTGCTGAAGGAGAGGGAGATGGAGAGATCGCATGCCTCATAGGAAGGAGCTGACGATAACACATTTGACCTAGTGTAGCTTTTAGATCATTTCACATGTGAGGGCTCTGCTCCCCTGTTTCAATCCCTGGTACCCAGAAAGCTCTCCTGATTTTCTTCCCTCTCCTCTCAAAGTGATGAGGTGATGAGAAGAAAGGAAGTAGAAAGGCCCTAGGCCTCTGAATCTTCTGGGGTCTGGCACCTGGAGGGCAATGGTGCCATTTCATTGTACACCCCATAAAGAACCAAGCTGGGAAGTAAGTCTGCAAGTGCAAATCCACAGGGTCCATGGACAGGCGAGGCTGTGCCTCTGGCTGTGACTGGAGACCAGTACACTGGCATTATAGAACAAGCTGGGGCTGGAAGTGGGCTTCAATGGTCTCCTGGGCCCATGGAAGAGAGGTGTGGGTGGGAAGGTGAGGCTGGGAAGGGCCATGAAGGTCTCTGGATACTCTCAGGGCCTGACACTGCCCCACGGGATCCCACCTGCCAGTGTCCTTAGGAGGCCAAATTCTCATCCCCTGATGTGCTGGGTCTGTGATCTGCTGGTGTCCTTCCCCACGTCCCTGGGGATCTGGGAGTGCACAACTTCATGGTCACTACAGACAAGGCCTGCACTGGTCTTCACATCCCTGACCAGCTCTTCCTTTTTTGGAAGAGCCATATCCAGGTGAGCAGAAGAGCAGCCCATTTAAAAGCTGACCCGCACACAAGCCCATCTAACCTGTTGCATATCCTTTCGAGGAGAGATCTGTCCTTCCTCATGTGGGCTCTTATTCCACCGATGTCACAGCTCTGGGATGACCCATGGGGGTCCTGCAGTCTGTGCCCCAGTCTGTAGGCTTTGGTGGCCATTTGGGCAGCAGCACCTCAGATGTGGCACCAGGGACAAGGGTAGATTTGTCATGTGGAAACCTGGTACTAAGAGATTGGACCCCATGTGCAGAAAGGCTTTGCTTGCCAGCAGAGGCATGCTGGAGTGGATGGCAGGTGGCAGCATCATGATGAACAAGGGTCCCACAAAGACAACCCAAGGCCAGGGAGAAACAGGCCTGGGCTGTGCAGCCCTGGCAGGAGAGGAGTTTGCTGTCCCAGGTGACTCTGCAGCACTGTGTGGGGCCTTTGAGAGAGGTGGAGCTGATCTCTAGGGAGGACAAGCTGCCGCTGAGAAGGTCCCTAGGGGAGGACAGCCTGTGATCCAACCACACCGTGAACATCATGCGGGGGGCTCACCAGCTAGCTGACAGCTCTACAGAGAAGGACCTTGGGATACCTGAAGGCAACAACCTGAAAGTGAGCCATCAACGCATCCTTGCAGCAAAGGCCAACAGCCTCCTGGGCTCAGTTAGTAAATGGCAGATGGAGGGAGGTGACCCTTCCCTTCTACTCAGCACGCAAGAGACCACATCTGGAGTGCTGTTCCCAGTGAAGGGCACCCCAGTGCAAGAAAGCTGTTGACCACCAAAACCTGCAAAGGACCACAAAGGTGGTTTAAGGGATGGGAGCATCTTTCATAGGAGGAAAGGCTGAGAGATGTGGGACTGTTCAGTCTGGAGAAGAAAAGGTTTTGAAGGATGTTATTGATGTATATAAAATGACACCTGAACTCACAAAAATTCTTTTTGACAATGAAGGTGGTCAATCACTGGAACAAGATTCCCGGAGAGGTTGTGGAGTGTCCATCTATGGACACATTCCAAACCCACCTAGACAAGGTCCTGAGAAACCTGTTCAAGCTGACCCTGCCTCAGCTTGGGTGTTGAACTAGGTTATCTCCAGAGGTCCTGCCCCATCTTGACATTTCCGTGATTCTCTGGGTATAAAGGAGAATTACTTTGTCTTTGCCAGTGACAGTAATTGGTAATTGATCTACCTGTCTTTATCTTGACCCATGAGATTTTTTTGATTTATTTTCTCCCTTTGTGAGGAGAGTGTGTGAGGGGCTGAGAGGCTGTCTGGCTGCTGGCCATGGTTAACTCACCACAGGACCACATCAGAACTGCTGTGTCCAGTATGGGGCTTCCCAGCACAAGAAAGACCCTGACAGATTGGAGTGAGTCCTGCCTGGGGGCAGAAGGATGGTTGGGACCTGGAACACATTATGGACAAGGAAAGGCTGAGAGACCTGGGGGTTTGAGAAATCCCTCAGAGCCAAACACTGGAGGAAGGACTCAGGCCAGTTGGTGGGATCTCAATCAATGGACTCGTTTTATATTTGTAAAGAAAAGGCCATGAACACCTGATCGAGCTGGAGCTGTCTGAGAAAGAGCTTGGCTGAGAGATCAACTGTGGCAAGAGCTATGGGCTTTGGTGTGTAATGAGGGTCAGTAGGCAACTGTTTTCCCTTTTTATTGATCACAGCAGTGGAGTTGGGGATCAGTGAGCCCCAGAGGAGGACAGGGGTGACCACGCAGCAAAGGTCCCTCCTCAGGGCTGGGGTGTCTGGCCAGAGATGGAAATGTCCAATGTGTGGGACTGATATGGGGCAGTTTTCCTGGGGCAGCTTCCCCTGGGTGTCCAGGGAACATGGCACAGACCAGGACCCTCTCATCTCTGCCTGTTTGATGCCTTGCTTCCTTCACCGTGTCACCTGGCTCTGCACCGTGAGTGCTGGCTGCCCCTACCCTGCACACTCACACATCTTAGATCTACACTGGCGTTTTTCTCTCCCCAGGCTCCTTCCATCCCAGACCAGCCCCTCCCCAACTCTCCCTACCTCCCCTGATCTCTCCCCAGCCCAATAGAGCAGCCCAGTCTGGGATGGCCCCACAGCAGAGCCCACTTCAGAGTGCTGCAGAGCTTTGGGCATTCACCCCAAAGCCCCAGCCCCTCTGAAGGGCACAGAAGCTGATGGGGGGGGGGGGGGGGGGGGGGGGGTGTAGAGAGGGGGCTTCAGGCTCCCCATCAGCCCCAGGGCTGGTGTGGCCCCAAGGGCATGAGCAAGCAAGATACTGAGATCTCCTGGACTCAGATTATAGGTGATCCCCAACACCAACTGCATTTCCCCCTCCTCTGCTCCCACCAGCCCCACTCCCCATGACAGCACCAGAGGCCTGGCCCTGGGGGTCCTCAAGCAGCTCCTGCATCTCTCCTGTCCCCCCTCCCTCTGCCTGCCAAGTCCCTGCTGACTCCCATGGTGCTGCAGTGTCCCTGTTTGTGAAGACCTCACGTTAGTGCTTTCCCTTTGCAGGACTTCATGTTTGAGGGTGTTTCACCTTTCCATACCTGCTAACTCCGGGGCACATGGTGAGTCCCTGTTCTCTCCTCACACTTCAAAATTAATTTTAGTAGTATCCTGCCGTACATTAAGCAAACTGAGAAGATAACAGGGAGCTCATGGACCAATTCCCTTGACACTGGACAACAAGAACAGGGTTTTTAAATCCAGAACTTTTGAAACCAGTTATTTCATGAGCTTAACCCAAAAAGCAATGAAAACAAAAGGAGAAGAGACACATTAACAGATGAATTCCCAAGACATTTTCCTGGAAGCAAATTTGGAGGAATAGCTCTGCCTTCAGGTACTCAACAAAGAGATGTCCTTTTAATGACGGAGCTGCTATCTGACAGAAGCTATGTCAACAAAACGAGTATATACTGAGAAAATTATCTCTAAGTACAGTTATTACTGTAGAAATAATCAGAATTATGGCCTGAGAGAAAATCTGGGAAATGTGCAGAAGAGGGGAGGCAGGTTATTGCCAGTGAAAAAGCACCCCTTGCATCAGTTTCCAAAGGGCCTTTTTAAGTTCCTGGTTCCTCATGCTGTAGATGAGGGGGTTCACTGCTGGAGGCACCACTGAGTAGAGAACTGCCACCACGAGATCCAGGGATGGGGAGGAGATGGAGGGGGGCTTTAGGTGGGCAAACATGACAGTGCTGAGAAATAGGGAGACCACGGCCATGTGAGGGAGGCACGTGGAAAAGGCTTTGTGCCACCCCTTCTGAGAGGGGATCCGCAGCACGGCCCTGAAGATCTGCACATAGGACACCACAATGAAGATGAAAAAAACAAAGCCCACAGACACACTAAACACAATAAGCCCAAATTCCCTGAGGTAGGAGTCTGAGCAGGAGAGCCTAAGGATCTGGGGGACTTCACAGAAGAACTGGTCCACAGCATTGCCCTTGCAGAGAGGGAGTGAAAATGTATTGGCCGTGTGCAGCACAGCAGTGAGGAACCCACTGCCCCAGGCAGCTGCTGCCATGTGGACACAAGCTCTGCTGCCCAGGAGGGTCCCGTAGTGCAGGGGTTGGCAGATGGCAACGTAGCGGTCATAGGCCATGACAATGAGAAGATAATACTCTGCTGACATCAAAAACATAAATATAAAGACCTGGGCAGCACATCCTGTGTAGGAGATGGCCCTGGTATCCCAGATGGAATTGGCCATGGACTTGGGAACATTGGTGGAGATGGATCCCAGGTCGAGGAGGGAGAGGTTGAGGAGGAAGAAGTACATGGGGGTGTGGAGGCGGTGGTCGCAGGCTATGGCGGTGATGATGAGGCCGTTGCCCAGGAGGGCAGCCAGGTAGATGCCCAGGAAGAGCCAGAAGTGCAAGAGCTGCCGCTCCCTTGTGTCTGCGAATGCCAGGAGGAGGAACTGAGTCGTGGAGCTGCTGTTGGACATCTTGTCCCTCTGGGCATGGGATCTGCAGAAGGAGGTAAAGGAAGTGAGAACTTAGGAAAGATAAAAATCTATTGATAAGAATCTATTCAATTTCTTATAGAAACTCCCAAAACCACCTTTCCCTTTTCTGGACGACCTTCAGTGACCCCAGGGAGCATGAGGGTCTGTAGGAGTCAGTCCTGCCCTGCAACTATAGGTAAGAAGACATCGGGGTGATCTCGGATTAAATTCTGTCAAAGAGCTTTTCAGCTTTGTCACTCCCAACTCACCTGACTGCAAAGCAGAGCTGTGCGGATTTTGTTTTGTTTCTTCTGGTCCAGTTGCCCCACCACAGCTGAGGAGTGGTTTTCATGCAGAAATCCCTGGCATTTCTGCTGCACTGCCAGGGAAATCTTGTGGGTGCTGAGAGGCAAAGGGACTGTCCCTGAGTGCAGAGGGACGACACCGCTCTGTCCATCAGCCCTGGGCTCAGCTGCCCTGTGATGGTAGCTCACTCAGCTGCAGGACCATCGCACTCGGGGGTTCCCCCAAAAAGAAACAGGGCACTGCTGAGAGCAGAGGAATGCATTTTCCAAGTGCAGATCCCCAAACCCCTCAGCCCATCGTACCTGAGGAGGATCTCAGCTCTGCCCTCCCAACCAGGGACACCCAGAGCTCATGGCAGCTGCCCACCTGCAGCCACCCAGCAGCATTTCAGTGGCCTCAGCACCCAGGGTTCTTCTCCATGGGGCTCCTGCATAACATAGAGGCGCCACGGGTGAGCTTTGCCCTCTTGGAGGGCAGCCTGCAGCCTAGCAGGTCCTCCCAAGGAAAGAGTCCCATCTCCTCCCTTTTTTAGGTCCATAAGAGAGGCTGAGATCCCTGCCAGCCACACACACTGCAGTACCCAGAGCCCCAAAGGGTCACAGGGGGCGAGTGGGATGCTTTTCCTCCATGGACAGACGTGCATGGCAGTGCACACAGCGTGGTGTGTGAGCTGCACTTGAATCCTCACCCCCCCACTCCAGGGAGTGTAACAGGAAGAGCAAGGGGGTCATGGAGAAGAGGAGAAGGTGCCCAAGGACCCCTTTGCAAGGGAGGCAGGAGAGGGAGACCCAGTCAGACAGTGGAGGTTTTCTCCTCTTTGGTGGTCAGGCTGCTGGGAAGGTAAATCAAGGCCAAGTCTCCATGACATTGAGGGCAGAGGCTCTGCTGTGTGAGTGAGGAGACCAGGGGGTGGCTCCAGGGAAAGCATCTGCACTGCAGGGGATGGCAGGGAGATGCCTGAATCCCTCCTCCCACGGCATTTCTGGCAGGAGTTCTCTCTTCCTTCCTGCCCATGGCTCTGCTGCCTGGAGCTCTTCTTGGCCAGGACCTGTTTCTCTGTCCCCACATCTCCCTGCTCTATATGCTCACAGTCCCCATCCCTCCTGCTGTGTGCTCAGCTCTGCCCTGCAGACCCCTCCTGGCAGCAGGGCACTGCCCAGGGACATCTCTGTGTGTGCAGGGGGCTGAGGAGCAGCTCAGACAATTGCTAACGAGAACTGGGGTCTCATTGCCTACTCCAGAACAGAGAAATAAATTCCCATCTCCTGCTGCCCACCCAGCCAACCGAGAGAAGAAAACTCAAAGCACAGATCTTGACCCTTTCAGGGAATACCCTACCTTGACATCCATCTTTAAAATGCCCAATCTGCAAAAGTCCTCTGGGTGATGTAGAAGTCTGAGCAGCCCTGACCCATGCTGCATCCTCTAAACAGCAGAAGGTTCCTACCCTGCCAGGGCCCACAGCTTCCACTCACAGCTTCTCCTCACAGCACTTTGGGATCAACCTGGGCAGGCTGAGTGCCCACACTGGCAGGCAACAGAGTCCCTGCCCTTGTGCATGGCCCCCTGGGTCACCAGGACCCCGCTCTGAAGAAGAGCCCTGGGCAATACTGGCTGCACACCCAGGTGCAAAACCCTGGAGTGGTCCCTGGGAGAAGGCAGCCGTCATGCCCCGTTCTGATGCTGCAGCAGGGAGTCCCTGCTCTGCAGAACATCTTTCTCCTCTACAATGGGGAAACTGAGAGTCCTTCTGAAAGATCATATCTGCAGTGAGATGTACCATTTGGATATCCCTTTCAGGTACACCAGCTACACTGCCCTTCACCCAGAGACTTACCACCTACAGGGCTGTGAAGATTTCTCTTCCAGTGAGCTCTCAGCATCCTCCCACCCCACACAGCCTCTAACCTCTCTCTGCCTCACGCCTCTCCCTTTGGTACCTCCAGGCAGTGCCCTCAGCCCTGCTGCGCTTTGCAGAGGAGCTGCTCCTGGGCAGAGCTGTCTCTCGGCAGCGCTGCCCCCTTGCCATCAGCTCCCTCCATCCCAGGAGCCCAGCCCAGCTCAGCAGCACAGGACCAGCCCAAGGCACCACTTGCTTTGCCCCCTCGGGGCTCCCTCCAGGTGTCCCTGGGGCTGCAGGGGAACCTGCTGTGACACAGGCTGAAGTCATCCCTGATGTTCCCTCCCTCAGCTGGGGAGAGACACTTCTTTCCAGCAGTGTCATTATTCTTGTTAGAAAAATAATTGGAAATGAAAATAACTTTTTTTTTGTCCCATCATTAAACTCGACTGAAGGAAGGTGACAAGGAAAGATCTAAGTTCTCAAGCTGGGAGGATGTGTTCCGTTGAGTTAATTTAGGCATCTCACCCTGGGTCTTTACACCTGGGTCTAGAAAGACATACAGCTCTCTCTTGTCCATGCCACGTCTCTGCTCTGAAGCAAAGCCTTTGCACACACACGGGGTCATGGATGCTTGGCACCAGGTTCCTTATGGCAAGTCAGAGCTGGCCTGGTGCCACAGCTGCAGGGCTTCAGCCCAAATGTGCAGCAATGCCCTCACCAGGGGCACAGGCGGGAAGAGCTGGAGCCATTCCTGAGGAGACAGAGCTGTGACACGGTTGCAGAGCTCAGTACCACTGGTCTTCAAGGACAGCAGCCTCCAAGCTCAGCAAGGGTCCAGATCAAAACTCAGTGTGAACTTGAAAGGCAACTGAAGGGCACCACAGGAGCAGTTGAGGGAGAAACACAGATCCTGTGTGGGCACTGCTGAATTTAGTGTGAGACGGTGTAGATAGACCTGAGCTTCTCTGTGTCCTCTTTGCCTCAGCCTTCTCCAGCAAGGTCTCCCAGGTCTCTGTGACTCAGGGCAGGACTCTGGGGGAGAACAGCCAGGGGTGGATGGGGATCAAGTCAGGGATGACTTGAGCAAACGCAATCCTTACCAGTCTCTGGAAGAGGAGGGGCAGCACCCCAGGGAGCTGAGTGAGCAGGCCAATGTCATGGTGAAGCCACTCTCCATTGCCTTTGAAAAGTCACGGAATCTGTGGGGACTCCCCAACAACGGGGGAAATGTCTTGACCAACCCTCAAAGCAAGGGCAGACAGATCACTCAGGGCTTTATCCAAATATACCTTGATCACATTCTGGGATAGAGCCAGTGCACACTCCCTGGGAAACAGCTTCCAGCACTTGGCTGTCCTGCTGGATAAGTTCTTCCCTATTGCACTTTGCTCGGTGCTTGTCAGGCCACACCTCCATCTTAGGTGCCAGCAGCAATAGTTGCAGCGTCAGACTTTAGAATCGGTGTGGAGCAGGTGAATAGAGCACCATGGCACTTTTTAGAAGGAGGGTGTTGTGGAAGAGATTAACATTAACTGGTGTGGTGCTCCTCACTACAAGAAAGACGTTGCGTTGCTAGAACATGTCCAGACGGCAACCAAGCTGGTGAGGGGTCTGGAGCACAGGTCTTACAAGGAACGGCTGAGGGAACTGGGGTTGTATAGTCTGGAGAAGAAGAGGCTGAGGGGAGACCTTATTGCTCCCTACAACTGCCTGAAAGGAGGCTGTAGCAAGGTGGGGATCGGCCTCTTCTCCCTGGTAATGGGCGATGGGATGAGGGGAAACAGCCTGAAGTTGCACCAGATCAGGTTTAGGTTGGACATTGGGAAATTTTTTTTCACTGAAAGGGTTGTCAGGCACTGGAAGGGGCTGCCCAGTGAAGGGTCGAGTCCCCATCCCTGGGGATATTTAAAAACTGGGCAGAAGAGGTGCTTAGGACCAGGGTTTAGTGGTGGGATGGCAGGGTTAGGTTAACGGCTGATGATCTTAAAGGTCTTTTCCAACCTAAACTATTCTAGAATTCTATGATTCCTGCCACTGTTAGAACACCACCAGGCTGGCAATGACAGCCACCTACGTCCCAAAAGGAAAGACTTTAGGTTACCACACAGTGCTTTCTTCACCCATTTACCTTGAAGAACATACTCCAGGGTGAATACTGTGTTTTTGAAGGCCCCTCCACCATTACAGCACACATTCATCCTCCCCAAACAGGAACCACTCTACCAGTTGTTTCTGCAGTGTTCCCAGCTGAAGGAATAGGAAGCTGGTCTGCCTAGTTAGTTAATTTTCAACGTTAGAGCAGCAGCGCCATCCTTCCCTTAGCCCCCCACACCGGTATTTATTTGACTTTTGATGGAAGCAGCACCTACCCTCTCATTTTAGGGCAGCATTACAGTACCAGGAGAGGGGGCATCCAACCAGAAACAGAGGATGCACTGACAGGACAGCACTGAGCATACAGATATAAATTTACCCCCAAAACAAGGCCATGTTTACAAGCACAGCGCTGTGGTGTCCAGAATTACTCGGGAGTGCCTGAAAGCACTGCAGAAATTCCTGCAGTAATATGCCCAAAGTTTACATGCGGGGCCACGTAAGTTCAGGGGGTTTGGCTGCAAATGCGTTATGGGTACCAGGGTGCTGCTGTGCTGTTTGTTTGAGATATGCTGTAACTCATCAGTCTCCTTTATTTAGTGAGAACCAACACCAGAAAGAGATGGCAAAGCCACAACCTAGTAGTACCCACTAACTGTGGTGAGAAGCGTATATTTAAGGCGGCTGGAAAACATGGCCATTCACACAATGCTAAGGTAGTTGACACAGAACTGGGCTGTGTGAATACATCAACGACAGCAATCATCCCGTGGTCAGCATGGCATTGGAATAGCTGTAATTTTAATCAATACACCTGATTCTCTGTCCACTGTAAATCATAGGAATAGAGAGATATCAGCTAAGGGTAAAAACAGGCATAGAAAGGTAACTAGCAACATTTGGTAAGGTACATAAACAACAGCGATTACCCTGATGTCAGGGTCGCATCTGAATAGCTGTAATTTTAATCAATAGGCCTGATTCTCTGTCCTCCATAAATCTTAGGAATACAGAATGAAAACATGGAGCACGGATAGCATCTCAGGGTAAAAACAGACATAGAAACTAAGAACATTTGGTAAGGTGCTAAAATGCTTATGAAGTTTCAAATCCAGAAAGGGTTAACTATTCCATCATCATCAGGCTGGGAGAGTTGGGGGTGTTCAGCCTGGAGAAGAGGAGGCTGCGGGCAGAGCTGAGTGCGGCCGGTCAGGGCTTAAAGGGGGCCCAGAGGAAAGGGGGGGACAAGCTTTTTAGTAGGGCCAGCTCTGACAGGACAAGGGGGGATGGTTTTAAACTAAACCAGGGGAGGTTTAGACTGGATCTAAGGAAGAAATCCTTTACACTGAGGGTAGTGAAACACTGGCATGGGTTGCCCAAAGAGGTAGTGGAGGCCCCATCCCTGGAAATGTTCAGGGCCAGGTTGGACGGGGGTCTGAGCAACGTGATCTGTTTAAAGGTGTCCCTGCTCCCTGCAGGGGGGAATTGGGCTGGGTGACCTCTAGGGGTCCCTTCCCACCCAAAGCATTTTATGATCATACTTGCACAAAAGGCAATACACTTCAGGATATTGTTCTTTTTCTCTTGCTTGAAATGGACATTGTCTTCAGGAAACAAAGAGGAATCACTGGTTTGCATGGTTTGCCAGCTGGAAATCCTTGGCCTTTCCTCTGTAGCTAGCATGCAAAAAACCCAAATCTGGGGCATAAGAGTATCTGCCATATCACCCCACCCCACCCCCAATGCAAGAAACAGTCAAACACTGAGAATGAGACTCTTCTGAGATGGGAACAAATCATAAGTTCACATTACAGAGCGTATCTGTCTTTACTATAAAAGCAGTAAAAGCAAACACACGTAATCAGAGATGTCTCCACGTAGAGGAAACAGGATCAACAGCTTGGGTCTCAGAAAAATCAACCCCAAGAACAAACCCAACAGAATCATCCTAAAAGTTACCATCGCTGGAGTTCAAACTCCATGTCCTGGCAGGCCTAGAAATGTAAGGCTGCTTTGGGACAGACACATTAAAATCGACCCCATGACAACAAACATTAACAGCAGCTTGAGCAAGGAAGATACAACCCGAACGCCTCTGTAGAGTAACATCCGTAAAAAAAAGGTTAACACAGTGAAACCACTAGCGGGGAATACAATGCTCAAGGGATACTTACAGAGCATATGTTTTGCTGGTAGCTTTAACTCCTCCACCAGGGGTTCTTCTAACAATTACCGACGAGTTCTTAGCAATCAGGGCATTATTATCTGTGTATTCTGAAAACGACATCCATACAGAAAATAACAATTCATAGGACTGTATATGAATTTATAATTAGATGGCGCTTCAGAGAACTCCTTTACAGATATAAGAGCAAACTTTTTATGTAACATTGCACTTGTATCGTCTCAACACACTAACAGGATTTTCAAGAGATCTTCAGGTTAGAGAAACAAACACAAGCAGCAATATCTTTCTCATTTTCTTAAAATAGTTGGAATTCCAACAGCAAAATGGTCTGAAAGGTCACTAAAGGAGAGTCTGCTCATGCATGAGGTCCTTTCCTGATCTAGCTTCACTTGCCTTTGCTTCTCTTAGGCTACAAGACCAAGAGATCTCTGGAGAAAAACAAACTGCTGCAAAGTCTCACCTGCATAAGCCAGATTCTGAAGTCTGACTAGCTTGCCCTGCAGCAGAACAGGCACTGAGCTAAAGCATGGAATCTGCACCATTGCTGTCATGGTTGTCCACTATAAAGGGATTCACCTGCACTGCCGGTGCTCAGGACTGACAGAAGACAGAGGAGAGCCTGCCATCACAGTGCAGTTGACACGCCAGAAGGACAGGATGGCATCCAGAGACACCTGGGAAAGCTGGAGAGGTGGGCCTGTGGGAACCTCATGAGGTTCAACAAGGCCAAGTGCAAGGTCCTGCATCTGGGTCAGGGCAACCCCCATCATTAATACAGGCTGGGGGATGAAGGGATGGAGAGAAGCCCTGCGAGAGGGACTTGGGAGTACTGAGGGATGAAAAGCTGGACATGATTCACCTGGACTCCTGCATCCAGCTCTGGGGTCCTCAGCACAAGAAGGACATGGACCTGTTGAAGCAGGTCCAGGGGAGGGCTACAAAAAAGATCTGAGGTTTGGAGCACCTCTCCTATGAGGACAGGCTGAGAGAGTTGGGGCTGTTCAGCCTGGAGAAGAGAAGGCAGTGGGCAGAGCTCATCGCGGCCATTCAGGGCTTAAAGGGGGACGATAGGAAAGATGGGGAAAACCTTTTTAGAAGGGCCAGATGTGACAGGACAAGGGGTGGTGGTTTTAAACTAAACCAGGGTAGCTTTAGACTGGATCTAAGGAAGAAATTCTTTACAATGAGGGTGGTGAAACCCTGGCAGGGGTTGCCCAGAGAGGGGGTGGAGGCCCCATCCCTGGGAACATTCCAGGCCAGGTTGGACGGGGCTGTGAGCAACCTGATGTGGTTCAAGGTGTCCCTGCTCCTGCAGGGGGGTTGGGCTGGGGGACCTCTAGGGGTCCCTTCCAATCCAAACCATTCGATGATTTAATGATTCCATGAGCGAAAATGTCTCTAGTGAGCAGGTTCTGTTGACCAGATTTAGAGAAAGGAGAGGTCTGAGAATCAAGGCACTTGTATGGAATTAACAGAGAAACTGGTCAACAGGGGACAACTACCATTCCAGTCCTCCAAATCCTTTGTCTGGTCCTCAAAATCTCACATGAAGCTTTTAACACAATTTATAGCCAGCACTAGAATTAACAGTAACTTGTTATTGAGCAAGGAGCTGTGTGTTCCCAGCACAGTCAGTAATTCTGCTGCCAGGCAGAGAAGTGAGCACCAGCCAAGCTACTACCAAAAAACCTCCGTAGGAATGACCCAGGGAGACCGTTTTTCACCTTTCTAGTGGTTGTCACGGTCTTCAAAAGGCAAAGTTTCCAAACTAATTCTGTCTCTCACAGTCAAATCCTATAAAACATTCCTAGATCATATTATTAGTCATCGTTATGCAAAAATGGCACTGCCTTACCCCCCCAAAAAAATCTGTTCCCTGTGTGTACTCAGATCCATGCGTGCAGCCCTGGTTAACTAAAATAATTTTGTTGCTTCATTTTTTTCCCCTTAGCTCTGTAGATGCCGCACAGCTCACAGATCATTTTCTCACTTTTTAACTGAGGTTAACAGTTGGACAGGTCAGGTAGTTGGCCTGACCATTGTAGGTCCCTTCCAACTGAGCTATCCGAGAAATGAAAATGTGTAAATGAAAAGTGCAGAAGTTCCCAGTTTTGGACACAAGGGGTCCGTAGAGGATCACAAAAGCTGCTGAAGTTCAGTAACGCATGAACTGAAACAGAGCTACAGTATTTCTACCTGTCTTTTTAATCCTTTAGTGTTGCACGCTGAGCGCTTGGACCAAAGATTTCAGTATCGGCAACCAGAAAAAAACCCTTCTCTGCGGAGTCTAATTAAGTCTAATTAATGTTTCAACAGTCTTAACTGTGATACAACCACTTCACTGCAATGGCTGACTGCTCCTGGCTATGCTGGCCAGCCACACGGGTGTACCCAGAGCTGTG
The DNA here is from genome assembly GCA_017310255.1 of Butorides virescens. Lineage (NCBI taxonomy): Eukaryota > Metazoa > Chordata > Aves > Pelecaniformes > Ardeidae > Butorides > Butorides virescens. Next base: position 22,587 of record JADKXX010024597.1, read on the forward strand.
TGGGCATCACTGTGTGCCTGGGGAACAGCCAAACTCAACAGTGCAACCTCCCTGGGTGGGAGAGGAACGGGTTGAGGGTGTTGGGGAGGGGGTGGGGGGGCTTAGCATTGGGCTTCCGTTCCCATTTTCTGCCAGAGCTGTGCTCTGAGCTCCTGAATCATCAGGTAGCTCCCAGTCAGGCACATTGAGGTGTCTCGGGGCAGGGTCCAGGGGGATGGCTGCCACCTTTCACGACAGTCCTGAGTCTTAAACATCATTACTTTCCATGAGGTCCTCCAATGTCTCCTAGCAGATTTACCACTATGCATCGCAAAAGGTGAAAACAAGGGGAGAACCTCAGCTAAAGGAAATACAATGGGAAAGAGTCAAACTTTCTGTACAAAATAGGGAAAAAAGGGAGCACCCTGAGACACCACCGAGCCTAAGATATGATGGAAAAAATGTGTTTACATGAACGTCCCTCTCTGAGTTACTTAAATGTGCTGCCAGCTCCAGTTTTACAGCAGTTGGCTGGGTTTCCCTCACTAGCTCCTCATGATAGTCCTGTGGGATCTGTGTCAGGTTATGGGGGTGAGGCTGGGTGTTTTAAGAACGTAATGATTTGAGAGCCCAGTGGTGTTAGGGATGTGATCCCGGGGAGATAATCAAATCTATCAGCGCTGCAACTCTCATCCCACCTACAATTCAGCATGGCCTCATGCTGCTTTAGCTGGAAATATTAAAATTACCGGAGGAGGTCGCTGCTGTGCAGCCGATGGATGGTATCTTCGTAGGTGCTGCAGAACGTGTGATGCAGGCTGTGGCCAAGGTTATCACACATCTGCAGCCTGTTGGGGTAGAAGTACTGGAGGAGAAGAAAGAGGGACCTGTTCAGGATGGAAGCTTTTGGGGCATCAGATGGAAAGGTGGGAGAAAAATGGCCCCCGCTGTGGTGCCACAGGAAAACCTACACCCAAGTATTTAAAAAGCAGTTATGTACCGTGCTAGGGACTTCAGGATTTGGAGGCATATATTCCAAGATTTAATGTCATAACCCAACCATTCTATAATTTATTAGAGAGAAACACAAGACACCATGGAGCTTTTAAAGGGAACAAGGGTACAGCAACTATGGGTACAGCAACCATGGAGACCCTGCGTGGCTCCTCTTGCTACGTACACGAAGACTTGGATAGTTGTTACATGCACTTGCAAAATACAGGGTAAGTGGCAGATGCTCCTGGAAACGGCACATGGACCATGCACACCAATCCCGATGCTGTATGGACTGGTGTCAGACCATGACTAGGAAACTGGGCAAACGCAGCAGGCAGACAGGGAATGGAGAGGAATGGAGAAGGAAATGTTGGGGATGATGATGAATGTATGATATTGCTAACTTTGATCTTATTCCTATCGGATGTGTAGCAGCACACCAGAAAAGCACCACTCAGGTGGCAACATGGCCTTAGCAGGATAAGAGTGGGAGGGCTTTGTTCTGCCTTGACTGCTGAGTGGCTGGGTAGATAGTTGCAGGAACAGTTGGGATATGCTGGCTCGTGTGACTAGTAAGAGTCAGCGGCAAGCAGACCATCTCATGAGCACCTGTGGGGTTTGCAATGGAACAAAGGCGGAAAAGGACCTGGGGGTGTTGGTCAACAGCCGGCTGAATATGAGCCAGCAGGGTGCCCAGGTGGCCAAGAAGGCCAACAGCACCCTGGCCTGTATCAGGAATAGTGTGGCCAGCAGAACTAGGGGAGTCATCCTTCCCCTGTCCTGAGCTCTGGTGAGGCCGCCCCTCGAATGCTGGGGTCAGGGTTGGGCCCCTCCCTCCCCG
>JADKXX010024610.1:0-18065 GCA_017310255.1 Butorides virescens
GCAGCATGGGGAATAAACAGGAAGAGCCAGAGTTCTGTATGTGATTGCTGGGCCAGGATCTCATCGCAATTAGAGAGACATGGTGGGATATCACACATGATATCCCCAGACAGCAAGAGTGCCAAAATCCTTTAAAATGAAGTCTGTGTCTCCTCTCTTTGTTAGGATGAAGTAGCAAAAGTCCAGGGTCTCCTGCATACAGTTCTGCACAATTTCACCCGAGTAGGGGACAGAATCACAAAGTCACAGAATCCCAGATGGCAGGAGTTGGAAGGGACCAGTCCAACCCCCCTGCCCAAGCAGGCTGATCGGAGCAGGTTGCACAGCACATTGTCCAGGCAGGAGATGAAGATCTCCAGAGAAGGAGACTCCACAGCCCCCCTGGGCAGCCTGGGCCAGGGCTCGGTCACCCTCAAAGTCAAGAACCTCCCTCGCCCTGCTGGCCACGCTCCTCTTAACGCACCCCAGGATGCCATTGGCCTTCTTGGCAACAAGGGCACCCTGCTGGCTCATGGCCACCTTGTCGTCCACCAGCACTCCCACGTCCCTCTGGGCAGAGCTGCTTTCCAGCAGGTCAGGCCCCAGCCTGTCCTGGTGCATGGGATTCAACCTCCCCAGGGGCAGCACTCGACACTTGCCCTTGTTGAACTTCATCTGGTTCCTCTCCGCCCAACTCTCCAGCCTGTCCAGGTCCCGCTGAATGGCAGCACAGCCTCCGGTGCATCAGCCACTCCTCCCAGTTTTCTGTCATCAGCGAACTTGCTGAGGGTGCGCTCTGTCCCCGCGTCCACGTCACTGATGAAGAAGTTGAACAAGACCAGGCCGAGTACTGAGCCCTGGGGAACCCCACTCGCCACAGGCCTCCAACCGGACTCTGCCCCGCCGATCCCAACCCTCTGAGCCCTGCCATTCAGCCAGTTCCCAATCCACCTCACTGTCCACTCATCCAGCCCACGCTTCCTGAGCTGCCCTATGAGGATCTTATGGGAGACAGTGTCAAAAGCCTTGCTGAAGTCAAGGTGGACAACATCCACCGCTCTCCCCTCATCTATCCAGCCGGTCATGCCATCGCAGAAGGCTATCAGATAGGTCAGGCATGATTTCCCCTTACTGAATCCATGCTGGGTACTCCTGATCATCATCTTTTCCTCCACTTGCTTGGAGAGGACACCCAGAATGAGCTGTTCCTTCACCGTTCCGGGGACGGAGGGGAGACTAACTGGCCTGTAGTTCCCTGGGTCCTCCTTCTTGCCCTATCTGAAGACTGGAGTGCCACTGGCTATCCTCCCAGTCCTCAGGCACCTCTCCTCTTCTCCAGGACCTTTTGTAGATGATGGAGAGTGGCTCAGCAATGACGTCTGCCAGCTCCCTCAGCACTTGCGGGGGCATTCCATTGGGACCCATGGATTTGTGGGTGTCCAGCTTACTTAAAAGATCCTTGACCTGATCGACCTCAGCAGAGGGAAGGTCCTCCTTTCTCCAGGCTTGGGAGTCCCTTCCAAGGACTGGGAAGCCTGAGGGCCAGCCTTGGCAGTGAAGACTGAAGCAAAGAAGGCATTCAGTTGTGGCGGATTGAGGCACGGACCCTGGTCGCAGGTGCAACCAGAATCCGCTTTATTCAAAAAGAGCATGCTTTTTATACTCAGTGCTCAAAGAAAAACCTCCGTTAAAACTTTTCCGTTAGCTGTGCTGCAGGTACCGCTCACGTGACTGTCCTCCAATCGCAGCGCGGATCTCGCGCTGTTCATGCTTCCGGCTCCACTTCTGCATTCCTGCAGTTCGGCTCCTGCGACCTACGTGACTTCTGTTCCTGCTCCCCCACATTCAGTAACTCTGCCTTCTCTGCATCCCCCGTCACCAGGGCAGAGGAGATCCCTCGCCAGATTTAATTCCAGGTGGACCTTAGCCTTTCTAGTTGCTTCCCTGCACGCTCTGGCAGCATTCCTGCGTACCTCCCAAGTGGCCTGTCCCTCTTTCCACATTCCATAGAGCTTTCTCTTCCCTTTGAGTTTTGCTAGAAGCTCCTTGCTCATCCATGCAGGCCTCCTGCCTCCTTTACTTGATTTCCTACTCATGGGGACGCACCAATCCTGAGCGTGGAGGAAATGTTGCTTAAGTAGCAGCCAGCTCTCTTGGGCTCCCCTACCTCCTAGAGCCTTAACCCACGGGATTCGTCCAAGTAGGACCCTGAAGGGGCCAAAGTTAGCTCTCCTGAAGGCCAATGTTGCCGTCCTCCTTCCTGATCTGCTTCCACCACGCAGAATACGGAACTCCACCATCTCATGGTCGCTGCAGCCAAGGCTGCCCCTTACCTTCACATCCTCAGCCAGTTCTTCTTTATTTGTCAGCACAAGGGCCAGTAGCACTCCTCTTTTCATTGGCTCCTCCACCACCTGCGTCAAAAAGTCATCGTCGATGTTCTGCAGGAGCCTCCTGGACTGTGTCACCCATGCTGGCCTGTCCCTTAAGTCTTACACCCCCCACCCCCCACGGGACCAGGAGAGAATCGGGGAAAAAAAAGCAAAACCCGTGCTTGAGAGAAAGACCGCTTAATAGAACAGCAGAGGAAAGGAAGAACGGTAAGAGAATCCACAGAACATACGAAACAAGTGATGCACAACGCAGTCGCTCGCCACCCGCTGCCCCGCCCCGAGCAGCCATCCCGCTCCCCCCGAGCGTGACGCCATATGGTCTGCAATACCCCCTCGGTCAGCTGGGGTCACCTGGGCTGTCCTGCCCCCTCCCAGCTTCTTGTGCGCCTGGCAGAGCAGGGGAAGCTGAAAAAGCCCGTGGCTGCTGTAAGCACATTCTTCTCGCACGGAAGCCACAACGCAGCACCGTGCCAGCTCCTGGGAAGAAAATTAACTCCGTGCCAGCGGAGACCAGGACAATTACACTGGCACGAGGCTCGCACGGTGCCTTACCAAACGCTCTGGCGAGCAGCGGCTGCCGTGAGTCGCCCCCGCGTGTCGCTGGGCTCAGGCGCTCCGGGAGCGGCGACGCAGGGCTCGAACCCGCCCGGGGAAATGCAACCCAAGCCAACCGCGGCGCCGATCCCGCCGGGATTCGGCGCCAGGCTTTGCGCGGCGCCGCGCGGGCGGGAGGGCGAGCCCCGCCCCTCCCTTTGCACATGGCCCCTCGCCCTGCAAAAGCGCGGGCTTTCCAATTTTTTGATATATACACACAGAGAGCATTCCCTTAGTCTATGGACCATCCCTCTAAAAAGTCCATTGGGTTCATTTAGTCCATGGCTTTGGGCTCCATCTGCCTTAACAGTCTTTCAGGGCAGGAGAGATGGGGTCTGGTGTTGGGATGTTGTCGGCTGAAGTCAGTTCTGGTTCCACCTGCTGCACTTCTTCAGTTTCTTCAAAATTCATTCTTCTTAATCTGGGTGATTCTTACTGCTATACCATTGATAGGATATATAGCAATAGTGAAAATGATGACATAGTGTATTATACAGCAATTAACATCGTACAATTCAGTTCATTGGCTATTTTCACCCAAAATCAAAGCCCTCTGAGGTATACATCGGACTTTCCCGCCCTTCCGCATCACCCACCAAGTGGAGCCACGTCCTTGAGCAAAAGCAATCCCACGCATGGGTTTGCCTTTCCCTGAGGCAGGAGTAACCCAGACTGTCTGCCCCAGCATATTTTTTACATGCACTACAGCGCGTAAGAGGTTTGATTGGGCAGGGCCAGCTCCAGCTCGGTTGGCAGATCCTCTAGTGTTGACTAACCAGGTGGCTTTTGCTAAATGTGTATCCCAATGTTTGAATGTTCCACCACCCAATGCTTTCAGAGTAGTCTTTAACAGTCCATTGTATCGTTCAATCTTCCCAGAGGCTGGTGCATGATAGGGGATGTGATAGACCCACTCAATGCCATGCTCTTTGGCCCATTTGTCTGAGGCTGTTTCGGAAATGAGTTCCGTTGTCTGACTCAATTCTTTCTGGGGTGCCATGTCGCTATAGGACTTGTTTTTCAAGGCCTAGGATAGTGTTCCGGGCGGTGGCATGGGGCACAGGGTATGTTTCCAAGCATCCGGTGGTCGCTTCCACCGTGGTGAGCACATAGCGCTTGCCATGGCGGGTTTGTGGGAGTGTGATGTAATCAATCTGCCAAGCCTCCCCATATTTGTATTTCAGCCACCGTCGTCCATACCAGAGAGGCTTTAACCGCTTGGCTTGTTTGATCGCAGCACATGTTTCACAGTCATGGATAACCTGTTCAATATAGTGTGCATGGTCAAGTCCACCCCTCGATCACGAGCCCATCTGTATGTTGCATCTCTTCCTTGATGGCCTGAGGTGTCATGGGCCCACCGAGCTAGAAACAATTCACCCTTATGTTGCCAGTCCAGATCCACCTGAGCCACTTCAATCTTAGCAGCCTGATCCGCCTGCTGGTTGTTTTGATGTTCTTCAGAGGCCCGACTCCTGGGTACGTGAGCATCTACGTGCCGTACCTTTACAAGCAAGTTCTCTACCCGGGCAGCAATATCTTGCCACAGTGCAGCAGCCCAGATGGGTTTGCCTCTGCGCTGCCAGTTGCTCTGCTTCCATTGCTGCAACCACCCCCACAGGGCATTTGCCACCATCCATGAGTCAGTATAGAGATAGAGCACTGGCCATTTTCCTCTTTCAGCAATAGCTAAAGCCAGCTGGATGGCTTTCACCTCTGCAAATTGCCTTGATTCACCTTCTCCTTCAGCAGTCTCTGCAACTTGTCGTGTAGGACTCCATACAGCAGCCTTCCACCTCCGATGCTTTCCCACAAGACGGTAGGACCCATCAGTGAACAGGGCATATTGCTTCTCATTGTCTGGCAATTTATTGTACAGTGGGGCCTCTTCAGTACGTACCACCTCCTCCTCTGGTGATACTCCAAAATCTTTGCCTTCTGGCCAGTCCGTGATCACTTCCAAGATTCCTGGACGACTGAGGTTTCCTATTTGAGCCCGTTGTGTGATCAGTGTGACCCACTTACTCCACGTAGCATCAGTTGCGTGATGTGTAGAGGGGACCTTCCCTTTGAACATCCAGCCCGGCACCGGCAGTCGGGGTGCCAGGAGGAGCTGTGCTTCAGTACCAATCACTTCTGAAGCAGCTTGAACCCCTTCATATGCTGCCAATATCTCTTTTTCAGTTGGAGTACAGCGGGCCTCAGATCCTCTGTATCCCCGACTCCAAAACCCTAGGGGTCGGCCTCGAGTCTCCCCCGGTGCTTTTTGCTGGAGGCTCCAGGTAGGGCCATTCTCCCCAGCTGCAGTGTAGAGCACATTTTTTACATCTTGCCCTGCCCAGACTGGTCCAAGGGCTACTGCATGCACTATCTCCCGTTTAATTTGTTCAAAGGCTTGTCATTGTTCAGGGCCCCATTTGAAATTGTTCTTCTTCCAGGTCACTTGGTAGAGAGGGCTTACAATCTGGCTGTAATTTGGAATATGCCTTCTCCAAAAACCCACAATGCCCAAGAAGGCTTGTGTTTCCTTTTTGCTAGTTGGCGGAGACATAGCTGTTATTTTGTTGATCACATCCATTGGAATCTGATGACGTCCGTCTTGCCATTTGATTCCTAAAAACTGGATCTCCTGTGCAGGTCCCTTGACCTTACTTTGTTTTATGGCAAAACTGGCCTTCAGAAGGATTTGGAGTATTTTCTTCCCTTTCTCAAAAACTTCTTCTGCTGTATTGCCCCACACAATGATGTCATCAATGTATTGCAGGTGCTCCGGAGCCTTACCCTGTTCCAGTGCTCTCTGGATCAGTCCATGCAAACAGTAGGGTCCTGGGGCAGTCGATTCCAGGTGTACTGGATGCCCCTCCAAGTGAAAGCAACCTGTGGCCTGCACTCTGCTGCCAAACGGATTGAAAAGAAAGCATTTGCAATATCAATTGTGGCATACCACTTGGCTGCCTTTGACTCCAGTTGGTATTGAAGCTCTAACATGTCTGGCACGGCAGCACTCAGTGGTGGCGTGACTTCATTCAGGCCACGATAGTCTACTGTCAGTCTCCACTCTCCATCAGACTTTCTCACTGGCCATATAGGACTGTTAAAGGGTGACCGAGTCTTGCTGATCACTCCTTGGCTCTCCAGTCGACAAATCAGCTTATGGATGGGAATCAGGGAGTCTCGGTTGGTGCGATATTGCCGCCTGTGCGCTGTTGTGGTGGCAATCGGCACTTGTTGTTCTTCAACCCTCAGCAACCCCACAACCGAAGGGTCCTTTGAGAGACCAGGCAAGGTGGATAGCTGCTTAATTTCTTCTGCCTCCAAGGCAGCTATACCAAAAGCCCACCGGTACCCTTTTGGGTCCTTGAAATACCCTCTCCTGAGGTAGTCTATGCCAAGGATGCACGGAGCATCTGGGCCAGTCCCAATGCGGTGCTTTTGCCACTCATTCCCGGTTAGGCTCACTTCGGCCTCCAATACAGTCAGCTCTTGAGATCCCCCTGTCACTCCAGAAATACAGATGGATTCTGCCCCTATATGGCTTGATGGCATTAGAGTACACGCTGCACCGGTGTCTACTAAAGCTCTCTACTTCTGTGGGTCTGACGTGCCAGGCCATCGAATCCACACAGTCCAGTAAACCCGGTTGTGTAGAGAACCACTACTGAATGCAGTTTGTCTCGACATTGCCATTGTACCACCGCTTCCCACCACTCAGAAGATCCCACCCTCACGGTCTGCAGACAAACAACACCATGCGCCTGCGCAAGGCCCGAGGCGCGAAAAAGGTAGAAGGTGCCAAAGGAGACGGCACGTATGGCACGACCTGCACGTGCGCCAGCGCGATCTGCGCATGAGCAAGGGACCCCAACCCCTATAAAAGGAGTGTGTGTGCTCCAGAAGGGGGGCTCTTTCCTGTCTGCAGCCCTCCCCTTGAGACCTCTTGGAACCCGCCTCGACGAAGCCAGCATCGCGTGGACTGAACCTGGAGTAGCAGGCAGGGGCGCCGGAGTGTCGGCTACGCCACAGATGGAGGCGCCGGAACATCGCTGGACCCGGGACGGTGGTAGCTAATCCTCTCTTTCTCTTTCTCTCTCTCTCATTCACCCCGTCCTCCCTGACGTAATCCCACTCCCTTTCTAGCTCTCCTTTGCTCTCATCCCCCTTTTTTTTCTTGGTTCTTCCCCTTTGCCTTTCCCCAGTCACCTCCTCTGTTACCTCCTCACATGGTTCCCTCCTCCCTCCGCGTTGAAAATAAAGTTGAAAGGTTGTACGACATTTGACCGGATTTAGTGTCTTAATCTCCTCCTTGGGATCGTATCGAAACCTCCCCGACATCGGATCGGGACAGGTTGTCCCTTTCCTCCACCTGGCTGGAGGAAAGGGACCCTGGCCCCTCTAATTCTGATCACTGTTGCTCATGGTTTGTATCTATGAGTCAGAAGTTCCTTCATCACAATCAGAATCTTCTGGAGGAGTGGCTGAGTGAGAACGGGCATGATTTAGTCCCATTTGACAGCCCCTGCTCCTAAGCAGATGTGGGCGGAACTCTGACCGGAGGAGAAGGTGAAGCCCCTCCGCCCGACAGATGGTCCGTCCCAGTCACAGTAGCGAAGTAGTATGTGTATAACGGTGTTCTACCAATCACAGTGTGACATGTGTGTATGTTATTATTTTCTGCCTATATATACTTTTGTTAGCTGCGCAATAAAGGAGAACGACCATTACTCATATTGAGATTCCATCGTTACTCCGGGCCGGCTTCCCATTCCGACATCTGGTAGCAGAGGATGGTTCAAGGTTAACAGTTACCGGCTCTGATATCAGAGCTTAGCTGGACTAAGTTTCACCGAGACTGCGGTAAGCAGAGAAAGGAGGGAACTGGGAAGCAAGGCATCTGGGAGAAGTGATTGGCCACTCGACTCCCAGAACTTGTTGCTCGCTAATATCTTTTCTGAGAAGAAGGGGCGAGACAACGGATGCCGGGGGATGATCGAGGTGGCCTCTCGACCCCTGGCGTTGCTCGCCTGACCTTTCTGTGAGAGGGGCGAGACAATGGATGCTGGGGGAGGTGTTCGACACGGATCGAGGTGGCCTCTCGACCCCCAGCCGAAAAATCTGGCACAACAATGGAATTAGAGACTGCAGCCGGATTGCTCTCCAATATCCTCTCTAAGAGAGGTGGGGAGACTACAGTGAAACAACTGATTAAGCTGATCAATTTAGGACGGCGATGGGGGCATTTTACCAACATGCCTCTGCTATTTTCGGTTACTGAGTGGAAAGATTTTGGGGAAATGATGTGGCAAAAGACAATAACTGGGGACGAAAAAGATGAAAAAAGAAGTAAAAGCGGTCTGAGAGCTGTTGGCGAGATTTGGGCGATTATGTGTGGGAACTGACAATAACCGACCGAGATAAAGACATTCGCGGCTTTAGAACTACTTGGCGGACTGTCATGAACACCTTAAAGGACATGCGTGCAGAGACGAAAGTAGCGGCCGCGGCAGTACAGGCACTAACTCCACCGCTCCCCCCCGATGTGCCTACGATGGCACAGTGATTTTATGAAAAGGCGGAAGGACTTGGCTGTGGTTCATCAAAAAGAAAAAGGGGGGGGGAGAGCAGCTGAGACATGTTCCAGCATATTCTGTCTGTGAGGGAAATGAAATATGATAAAAATGTAACCAAACTAATGGTAAAACTGCTATCAGTTACAGATATGTTAATGAATTATAGTTAGAAGGTTTAATGAGGTGATGGGATTGAATTAGTTAACTAAAGTGTAATCACGAGTGCTGCTATGTTCCTCTGTATAGCCCTAATCCAACTGGACACTAGGTCCAGGAACAATGAGTATAGTATATCATGTTTGTGATTTGTAGTCTTGAGGTAATCATTAATATAACTGAAACTATAGACAATATGCACCTGTCAGGAAAGAAGATGGAAGGTAGTTTCACGTAGTGGACCGAGAAAATTGGCTAGAACGGCCAATGTTGAGAGCCGAGTAGGTAAGAGGTAATTCCGGCAGGGGGAGATCGCGACCACCGACTCATTGACCACCTACCCAAATGATACCACCTACTCAAAAGAGAACAATAGAAATGATCAACTGAGTTTGCGCCGTAATTTACATGGGAAGCGAGGAAATTTGTACCAATCACTAGAAAGAATGTTATTGATTATGTATGAATGTAATGAATATGCATATGTTTGAGTTATATAAGCTGACTAAGACGAGTGCCAGGTATGCACGCTTGGAGGAGCAATCCCCCGTGCATCCAGCGCTGCAATAAAGAATGCCTGCCTTTTAACACTACATTGGTGTTACGAGGTTTATTCCCGATTTCGGTGACAAAAAGACCTTAAATCGCTTATTGCGATGGGGACAGATTTAGTCTGCTGGGATAAGCTGGGAGACGCGTTGTGGGATGAGGTCGGCAATGGGTCTAAGGAGGCTGTCGCTTTAAGTTTGGCATGGAAACTCACTACCGCGGTACTTAAAGATCTAAAAGTCAAACGATCGGTAGCCACCTGTGCCGCTGAAGCACTAGACGCGAAAAACACCAATACAGAGGCTTACCCGGCTGATGCTAAGGCATTTTTTTTGGCGAGGAAAATGATCTGTACGGTGTCCCCATGTTGCCATCGGCTCCTCCTGAGGAACAGGACGCTGAGTCAAAAATGAACGTACCTATGATAACTGAAACGGTATTTCCCCCTCCGCCTCATATTCCACCTTTGCCAGAGACATTCTCTCCTGTCGAGGCGCAGGCGATTAGAGAAGAATTGTGTAAGCAGAATCGAGAAACGCAAAAAAATCATTCAGAAGTTAGCCGACTTGTCTCCAACTCGATCCGGAGATGGTCTGTGACGCAGATATGTTGTTCTTACAAACTGAGTTGTCTAGGCATAACGCTGAAGCGCAAAAGCTGATAGATCGATTGGTTCACCTGCCTGTGCGGGACGATGAGATTTTACCAGCACTGAAAGAGTTAACAGAGCAAACGGCAAAAGTCCGAGAAGCCCTTGTTGAAGGCCGGTATGCAGGAATGCGACCACTAATTGCACCTGAGAAGAAAAACTAGGGAGGATAGCTGAAGAGGAGCAAAGAGAATTAGAATATTGGAGGAGGACCTGTGATGAGAACCAGGCTCAGCAAGCTCTGACCTCAGGGCCCGACTCATATAATTCCATCACTTTCCCTAATCCACAGGGCTCAGATAGGGACCCGCGATCCGATTCAACGGTGACACGGAGTAATTCGAAATGCAATCATCAAAGGGGACTTTATGCCTAATGCTACTGCCTTCCCTGTTCAGGTGATAGGGTGACATTTTGAGTGTTGGCGTCTGTCTTTCCAAGTAACCGTTACGCGTGATGGAGCCCTGCTTTCCTGGGGATGGCGGGACACCTGCCTGCCCATGGGAAGTGGTGAATGAATTCCTTGCTTTGCTTTGCTTGCGTGTGTGGTTTTTGCTTTCCCTATTAAACTGTCTTTATCTCAACCGGGGAGCGAGCGAGTGGCTGCGTGGTGCTTACCAGGACAGTCCCTTTTGGCATGAAAGGTGCATCTGAAAACACGGAGTTGACAGAATTGGAGTCAGATTTTTGTTCGAGTAGTTTTTAAGATATTCTCAGCAATGATATGGGGCTCGAAGGGTTTGAGATAATGACAGGTTTGATTGGAATGTGCTAAATCGAATTTATAGCTGTTATTGCTGTTTAGCTATTAATTGGCAGGCTCCTGTGCTTGCCATGGGGCTTGCTTGCCTTACTGTACATTAGTTCAGTGCTCGCTAGTTGCTGCTTTTTGCTTTTGCTGCTTGCTGTACCGCTGTACTGCTTATCGTTTCACTGTGCTATGCCTGGGAACATTTTGATAACCGCCATGGTGATGTGCCTGGGCTGGCAGATGGCCAGGGCATCGCTGCTGTTTCTGTGCTGCTGTGCTGGACAGGCTGCGGATGAGTCCAAGCCAGAGCAGGAGCAAGAGGAGGAGTTCATAGCAATGCTAAACCCTAAGGTCTGGTCCAGAGAGACCAGGGGTGGAGTTTGTAATGAATATACTTTTAAATTGTTGCAACCCATTATTTGAGTTGCATGTTCTAGGAATTACTGTATCAAGAACCACCTGAACCAACGGAGGACAAGCCTTACAAGAAGTAGTACAAGTGCAGCAGTGACCTGACCTGAGCTGGCTTTGGTGCCCAGTTACTCCATGCAACACACCGCTTCTCCTGCCCTGAGTGACCAGCGTAAGAGATGGAGCCCAAAGTCATGGACTAAATTAACTCAATGGACATTTTGTAGACATTTCTGAACATTTTACAAAGGCAGTCCATAGACTAAGGGAATGATATCTGTGTAATATATTAAAGGATGGGAAGGGGGTGGTCGTTAATGAAGATGTATTGGATGTGTGGGGTTTGATCGAGCTTTGCCAGATATCCCTGTATCTGTACTTCTTTGCAATTTGAAGAAATCGCCTTTTGCTTTGCTACTACAAGTCCCTGCTTGGCAAAAAGAAAAAGGGGGAGAAGTCGGTATGTTACCCATAAGTGCCAAGCAGGTTTCAGGTTGACAGAGGAGCAGAAGCCACGGTGCGCAGCATTAGAATGGCTGTTTCCGCCTCATACCGCTCCAAAAAGTATTTGGCTTTAATGGTCGAGGCTACACTTGTGTCTTGACAGGTTCCGGACCTCTCTGTGTGCCAAGCGAGTGGACACAGCCCGTGGTATGAACATCTAACGACCATAACCTGAGACCAGAACGAACAGGATGACATGGAAATTGGCATGGCTAATCTGTTTGAGGGTAAAATTCCTGGGGGAAGTAGAAGTAGACGGGCTAATGACAAAGATTTCACCAAGGTCTAACATCTGGGTCGCGTTAGCCAATATTACAGGCCAGAGCTCCATGTGCTTAAGTTTGGCCACTCCAGGGGATCCATTTCGTACATGCCTGGTAGGAACCCCTGTGTAGAGACCAGAGGAGTTCTGGGGTTATGTTGGAAATAAGTCTATTTTGAATTTTACCATAGCTAATACGACCCTGACAGCCCCAGGGCTATCCCCATAACAGCGGGATGGAGAATGGCAAGCCAAAGTTGTGGAAAATTTGAATGTTACTCTGAAGTCCCCTCTGAAAGAGCTAGACCTACTGGGGTGTCTTAATGCCTCATCTGTTGGGAAACAAACGGGGTGGTTTAGTTTTGAGTCGCCCTCAGTAACAGACCTCAGTACTGACCGTGAGAACTGGGCAACCGTGGATTCCACCCTCCATCCTGGGGATGTTTACACGGCTTTTTACTCAAAGATTAACCAGACCGGACAGCCGGCGCGGAAATTGCCGCTGGGCATATTTTTAATATGCGGTGACCGGGCCTGGAATGGAATCCCTAAAAGTCCGCACGGGGGACCGTGCTACCTGGGGAAATTGGCTCTATCAGTTTGGTATATCAGGATGGCTGCGAGTGTTGGTTGAAAAAGGTTTGACCCTTGTAGTAATAATTATAGTAATCTGCATAGTATTTAGCTGCTTATTGTCATGTGCTAAGAAAATAATGTTGCACTTAATAGAACAGATCTGGATTGTCCTAAAAGAGAAGGATGGCCCCCCAGATGGGACACCGCTTGCGAGTCTCGACAGATCCGTGGGATCATGGGACCTCCAGCCGGCACCGAGGGATTCTCGGGGAGAACCTCTGATCCCCGGACCGAGAGATTCTAAGCAAGTCCCCTGGAAAGGTAATAAGGTACAACAACCCTGGAGTAGAGGGATTTCTTGAACAACAGGGCCGCAATGTATTGTGGAGCTATGTGGACAATCCAGGTGTGTGACTGATATGATAAAGAGGGCTATTCCTGGAGTTCGGTTAGCACAAAAACAAAGAAGGAGGGGTTGTGGATACATTCCTAGCAGAACAAGGACATCAGGTGCTGATAGGGTTGGAATGCTATTAAAGGGGAAATGCTTAGCCAGTGTAAGGGACGCTATTAAAGGGGAAATGCTTAGTTGCTAGAATAGAGAAGCAGTAACCGCGAGTAGGGTAAAGTAACCAATGAGGGAGGCTTTGCTGTATATATCCAATCGCTATTAGAGGAGAAGTGTATGGACAGTGTGTAACACCTATGAAATTCTTGCTTATACTGTGTGAACCCTGCTCTGCTCTATAAGCATACCTGCAAATGTCATTGGTGGTCCTTGCTGTTTAGGTAAACTGACCATGTTTGCACCATCTCTTAGTCAACTTAGGAATATCATTATGTCTGTCGGCTGGAGTCGAACAAAACGTGCCTTATTAACCCCTGATAGTAATGACAATGTTGAACTTTTATCTGTAGCTGCTCGCGTTGCTTTAGCTGTTTTTGTACCAGGTGCTGCTGCTGGTAATGCCTTAAAGAATCTAAGACGTCTTGCCTGTTGGTCAGAGAAACAAAGTAATATAACAACAAAGGTTTTAGGAGAATTATTGTTAGATCAGCATGCTCCGTTACAAAATCGTGCTGCGATTGACTTTCTACTATTGGCACAAGGCCACGGGTGTGAAGATTTTGATGGCATATGCTGTTTTAACCTAAGTGATCATAGTAAGTCAATCCATCAGTCAATTGCCTTGATGAAGAAGAACTTAGAAAAAATACAACAAGATACCAGTCCTTGGGACAAGTGGTTTGAATGGTGGGGACTAACAGGATGGGTGAAAGATCTCTTTAAGGAAGGCTTACGCTTGTTAATGCTTTTGACTGTAGGACTAATAATTATCATTATTATAGTAGGTATTGTGAAACGTTTATTATCCAAACTAGTATCTACTGTTTTGCTTGCGCAAAAAAAAGAAAAAGGGGGAAATGTGGAGGAGTGGCTGAGTGAGAATGGGCATGATTTAGTCCCATTCGACAGCCCCTGCTCCTAAGCAGATGTGGGCGGAACTCTGACCGGAGGAGAAGGTGAAGCCCCTCCGCCCGACAGATGGTCCGTCCCAGTCACAGTAGCGAAGTAGTATGTGTATAACGGTGTTCTACCAATCACAGTGTGACATGTGTGTATGTTATTGTTTTCTGCCTATATATACTTTTGTTAGCTGCGCAATAAAGGAGAACGACCATACTCATATTGAGATTCCATCGTTACTCCGGGCCGGCTTCCCATTCCGACAGAATCTGTCTGAAAAAACTACAATCTACCCCATCTCTGGAAACTGGAGCAATAAGTTTCTTGGAAGAGCCCCCTTTTGTGTTTGTTTTTCTTTGCAACTCGCGTATTCGTGCCTCTAGGGTCAAGGTAGGTTTTCCATTGCCTTTCCTCATGTCGTCTCCATGGTCACGCAGGTAAAACCATAGAGTGCCCCGTAGTGTGTACCCTCGATATTCTTTTCCTTGAGCAGCAGGGCGCTTACTTCTAATGGCTGAGATGCCGGTCTGTACAGGAGGGGAGTAGGACATATCCTTTTGGAGTTGTTCAACCTTTTGGGACAGTTTCTCCACGGCAGAGATGAGGGAAGAAGAGATACTTTCTTCGTATTCCCGGAGCTGGCTAGCCACTTCATCCACTGTCGGTCCCTCTCCAGCTTTCCAGTTTGGTATTGCCAATGTGTTGGCAAATGATGTTGGTGCGCTCCGTAACAGCTTCCGCCACATGGGTCGTGTGCACCGGACATTATCGGGATTTTTGGGCAACTGGTCATTGTCCAGGTCACTATAAATCACCTCCAGGACAGCTAATTCCCTCAGGTACTGCATGCCTTTCTCCAGGGTGGTCCATTTCCCTGGGCGATATAGGACATCTTCCTTGAAGGGATAGCTTTCCTTCATGGCTGACAGTAGTCGTCTCCAGAGGCTGAGGACTTGTGCCCCTTTTCCAATCGCTTTGTCAATGCCCCCTTCCCTAGAAAGGGATCCCAGCTGCTTGGCTTCCTTACCCTCCAGTTCCATTATCCCAGCATCGGAGCAACCAGGTGACAAGGTGCTCTCCTACACGACAGCTGAAATCTTTTCGCATATCTCGCAGCTCACCCAAGGATAGAGACCCTGTGGTTTCTGTCTCATTTATGAGTTCTTCCTCTTCCTCCTCCTCTTGTGATGGGCCTGGTCTTTCATCCTCCCTTTCTAAACAAGTTGACTTTCGCTTCCAAGCTTTCTTCTTGTGTATAGGGGCAACTGATACCGGCACAGGTTCGCTCCCTGGTTCAACTGCAATGCCCGTCGCTGGGGTTTGAGTAGCTACAGTGCACGTCGCAGGGGCTGGAGTAGCTGCAGTGCCTGTGTCCACAGCTGGAGTAGCTACAGTGGGTGTCGCTGAGGTTGGAGTAGCTACAGTGGGTGTTGCTGAGGTTGGAGTAGCTGCGGTGCCTGTTGCAGGAGTCGATCGTTGGATGGTATATAATTTACGTAGGAGTTTAACCCTGAGTAAAAACTGAACCACATTCAGGAGGCCTAGCAATAGGCCCATGCTGGTTGGAACATCCCAAGGATATTCAACATTCTCAAGAACTGTTGTAATTAGCTCAGAGAAGAAGGGGAAGGTGGAGTAAGGTGTCTCCCCCACAGGCTGGCTCTCCGAAGAGAAAAAGTAAAATGTATAATTATTCATAATTCCCAACAGATGGCTCCCAAAATACAGAGGTGACAGCAATACTGAGTACAAATACGAGCTTAATCTGATGACCAACAATTTTATCATAGCATAAGCCAGTATTACACAGTACAGCAGAACAGTAACTTTAATCCACTTGCGAAAAGTGATAGCCAGCAGCACAGGGAGTGCACACAGCAGGCAAGGTGTTATATAAAATAACTCTGTGAACAAGGACAACAACTCTGAGAGCAAATAAAACAACATTGCAACCAGCAACTATTAGACTAAGATAATGAATGCTTATCACAAAATTCGTTTTAACACGTTCAGATCTGTCGTTATCTCAACCCTTTGGGCCCCACGTTGGGCGCCAAAAAAGGACTGCCGTGGTTTAACCCGGCTGGCAACTAAGCACCACACAGCTGCTCGCTTTTTTCTTTTGGGAAAAAAAAAAGACCCATGGGTTGAGATAGAGACAGTTTAATAAGAGAGAATAACAACAATAGTAATAATAATAATGATAAGAGACTATACAGAATATGTAAAACAAGTGATGCACGATGCAATTGCTCACCACTGGCTGACCGATGCCCAGCCCGTCCCGAGCAGCAATAACTCTCCTCGCGACTGACTGACTGACTAACTCCCCCCGAGCAAGACGTTACATGGTCTGGAATAGCTCTGTGGTCAGTTGGGGTCAGCTGTCCTGTGCTCCCTTCCAGCCTGTTATGCACCTGGCCGAGCAGGAGAAGCTCAAAAAGTCCTTGAGCAGTCTGAGTACTTCTCAGCAACAACTAAAAACATCACTGTGTTATCAACATTCTTCTAGCACTAAATCCAAAACACAGCACTATGCTAGCGACTAGGAAGAAAATTAACTCTATCCCAGCCAAAACCAGGACAGAGCTCTATACGTTCCAGTTGCTCCTTCACATACAGAGTAACTCCACCACCTCGCCCCGTAGGCCTCTCTTTTTCCTGAGTCTCAGTAAAAGACCTCTGTTCATAGCATCATAGAATCATAGCATGTTTGGGGTTGGAAGGGACCCCTAGAGGTCATCTAGTCCAACCCCCCTGCAGTAAGCAGGGACACTGCTAACTAGATCAGTCTAGTCTCAGTAAAAGACCTCTGTCCAGCCAGGCCGGTCGTCTTCCCCGCCAAGTTGTCTTACGGCACATGGGGACAGCCTGCTCCTGTAGCCTTTAAGACTACTTCCTTGAAGAATGCCCAGCCTTCCTGGACCCCTTTGCCCTTCAGGGCTGTCTCCCAAGGGACTCTCCCAACCAGCGTTCTGAACAGGCCAAAGTCTGCCCTCCGGAAGTCCATGGTGGCGGTTTTGCTGACCCCCTTCCTTACCCCACCAAAAATCAGAAACTCTACCATTTCATGATCACTAAGGCCAAGACGACCTCTGACCACCACCTCTCCCACCAGTCCTCCTCTGTTGGTGAACAGCAGGTCAAGCAGGGCACCTCCCCTGGTAGGCTCACTTACCAGCTGCGTCAGGAAGTTCTCTTCCACACACTGCAGGAACCTTCTGGACTCTTTCCTTTCTGCTGTGTTCTATTTCCAGCAGATGTCTGGGAAGTTGAAGTCCCCCACAAGAACAAGAGCTCACGACTGAGAGACTTCTGCCAGCCGCTTGTAGAATACTTTGTCAACGTCCTCATCCTGGTCGGGTGGTCTACAACAGACTCCCAACAGGGTAACTTTCTTGTTGGCCTTCCCCCTCATCCTCACCCATAAGCACTCGGCCTCACCACAAGCGTCAAGCTCTGTACAATCAAAACACTCCCCATCATACGGAGCCACCCCACCGCCTCTCCTTCCTTGCCTGTCCCTTCTGAAGAGCTTATAGCCACCCACTGAAGCACTCCAGTCATGGGAGGCATCCCACCACGTTTCTGTGATGGCGACTACATCATACCCATCCTGCTCCACAATGGCTTCCAGCTCCTCCTCTTTGTTGCCCATGCTGCGGGCATTAGTGTAGATGCACTTGAGCTGGGCTATCGGTTTCACCCCCAGCAATGGGGTGACACCCCCAGCTCCTCTCTAGTGAGCCTGGTTATATCCCCTCCACCCTGCAGGCCTTTTTTAAAGTCCTCTCAACGAGCCCCGCCAGCTCTTGAGCAAGGATCCTCTTCCCCCTTTGCCCCTCCGATGGCATCAACCTTTGAGCCACGCGTTAATCAGTCGGGTTTTCCTGTTCCTTTCCATGTTCCTCCCTGCCACTAATGGGATCAAGGAGAACACTACCTGCGCTCCTGATGCTTCAACCAATTTTCCCAGTGCCCTGAAGTCCCTTCTGATTGATTTGGGACTTCTCTCTGGAATCTCGTCACTGCCAGCCTGTACAATCAATAGCGGATAGTAATCAGAGGGGCGTACCAGACCAGGGAGTTTCTTAGCAATGCCCCTGAGCCGGGCCCCAGGGAGGCAGCAGACTTCCCTGTGGGATGGGTCCAGTCAGCAAAGCCATGTTCCCCTCCAAATTATTATCTTATTCCTGAAGGAAAAAG
>JADKXX010024611.1:0-12924 GCA_017310255.1 Butorides virescens
GTAGCCTGAGGGTGATGAAAAAAGAATTCAAAGCCTTGGGGCGGTTAGTGACAGGATCTGGAGCGCAGGTCATTTTCTCCTCGCTCCTTCCAGTTGTGGGAAGAGACACTGGGCAGTACAGGAGGACTCAGTCTATTAACACGTGGCTTCGCGACTGGTGTCGCCGCCACAACTTTGGGTTCGTTGACCACGGGATGGTCTACACGGCACCGGGAATGCTGGCATCAAATGGGAGCCAGCTTTCTCAAAGGGGGAAGAGGGTCTTTGCCCAGGAGCTAGCAGGGCTCATTGACAGGGCTTTAAACTAGGTGTGAAGGGGGAAGGGGAACCTATTGGGCTTGCCAGCGACAGGCTAGGGGATGAAACACAAGGGTTAGAGGGACTGGGGGCTAGTAGGAGCCCTCAACCCGTTGCCCAGCAGTGTGCCAGGGGTGCTGCAGCAAGGTTGAAGTCTGGCGGAGGTGAGCCGGAGGCTCCTGAGGTAGTAGGAGCCAACAAGGAAATGCCCATGAAACACCTCAAAGGAAACAAGGAGTGTACTGCTATGGAGGTGATGAGGCTGACAGCTCAGATGAGATGCCTCTATACAAACGCACGCAGCATGGGAAACAAACAAGAGGAGTTGGAAGCTATGGTGCTGCTAGAAAGCTACGGCCTGATTGCCATTACAGAAACTTGGTGGGATGAATCCCATGGTTGGAATGTAGCTCTTGATGGCTACAGGCTGTTCAGAAGGGACAGGCGAGGAAGGAGGGGTGGAGGCGTTGCCCTTTACATCAAGAAATCATTACAGTGTGAAGAGCTGTCCCTGAAGAATAGCCACGAGCAGGTCGAAAGCTTATGGGTAAGAATCAGAGAGAGAGGCAACAAAGGGAACCTGGTGGTTGGTGTCTACTACAGGCCGCCAGATCAAGAGGAGCCGACTGACGAAGCGTTCTTCCTCCAACTCCGGGAGGCTTCGCGCTCGCAGGCTCTCGTCCTGCTGGGGGACTTCAACCACCCCGACATCTGCTGGAAAACCAACACGGCAAGATGTAGGCCATCCAGCAGGTTTCTCGAATGCATTGAGGACAACTTCTTAAGCCAGGTAATAGACACCCCTACCCGACAGGATGCGATACTGGACCTGGTGGTCACCAATGCAAGCGAGCTCGTCGGAGATGTCAAGATTGGAGGCAGCCTGGGCTGCAGTGATCACGCACTGGTAGAGCTCACGCTCCTGAGGGAAATGGGAAGAACAAAGAGTATAGTGAGGACCCTGAATTTTGGAAAAGCCAACTTCCAGCTCCTCAAGGAGATAGTCAGAAGGACTCCCTGGGAAACGGTCCTCAGGGACAGGGGAGCAGAACAGAGCTGGCAGATCTTTAAGGAAGTGATCCACTGAGCACAGGAGCTCTCGATCCCTAGGTGTAAGAAATCAAGCAAAGAAGGGAAGAGACCAGCGTGGTTGAGACAAGAGATGCTGGTCAAGCTAAGGAGGAAGAGGGAACTGCACAGGCAGTGGAAGCAGGGACAGGCATCCTGGGAAGAGTACAGGGAAGTGGTCCGGTTGTGTAGGAATGGGGTCAGGGAGGCGAAGGCGCAGCTGGAGCTTAACTTGGCTAGGGATGCAAAGAATAATAAGAAGGGTTTCTACAGGTACATCAGCCGGAAAAGGATGGTTAAAGAAAGCGTACCCCCGCTGATGAGCGAGACCGGCAGGCTGGTAACAGCAGATGAGGAGAAGGCTGAGGTACTCAACAACTTTTTTGCCTCAGTCTTCACTGGCAAACTCTCTCCTCACCCCTGCCGAGTTGATGCATGGCATGAGGAGGCCTGGGAGGGCAAAACCCCTCCTGCTGTAGGAGAAGACCAGGTTTGTGACCACCTGAGGAACCTGAATGCACATAAGTCCATGGGACCTGATGAGATTCATCCCAGAGTCCTGAGGGAATTGGCCGATGTAGTTGCCAAGCCACTCTCCATGATATTTGAAAAGTCATGGCAGTCAGGTGAAGTCCCTGGGGACTGGAAGAAGGGCAACGTTGTGCCCATTTTCAAAAAGGGTAGAAAGGAAGACCCTGGGAACTACCGCCCTGTCAGTCTCACCTCTGTGCCTGGGAAGATCATGGAACAGATCCTCCTAGAAGCTATGCTAAAGCACATGGAGGCCAGGGAGATAATTCGAGATAGCCAGCATGGCTTCACCAAGGGCAAGTCCTGCCTGACGAACCTGGTGACTTTCTATGACGGTGTGACGACAATGGTGGATAAAGGAAAACCAATGGATGTCATCTATCTGGACTTCTGCAAGGCCTTTGACATGGTCCCCCACAACATCCTTCTCTCTTAATTGGAGAGCTATGGATTTGATGGGTGGACTGTTCGGTGGATAAGGAACTGGCTGGATGGTCGCATCCAGAGGGTAGTGGTCAACGGCGCAATTTCTGGATGGAGACCGGTGACGAGTGGTGTCCCTCAGGGGTCCGTACTAGGACCGGTGCTGTTCAACATCTTCATCAATGACTTGGACAGTGAGATCGAGTGCACCCTCAGCAAGTTTGCAGATGACACCAAGCTGAGTGGTGCGGTTGACACACCAGAAGGACGGGATGTCATCCAGAGGGACCTGGACAGGCTGGAGAGGTGGGGTCATGTGTGAACCTCATGAGGTTCAACAAGGCCAAGTGCAAGGTCCTGCACCTGGGACGGGGTAACCCCCAGTATCAATACAGGCTGGGGGAAGAAAGGATGGAGAGCAGCCCTGCCCAGAGGGACTTGGGGGTGCTGGGGGATGAAAAGCTGGACATGAGCCGGCCGTGGGCGCTGGCAGCCCAGAAGGCCAACCGTACCCTGGGCTGCATCAGGAGGAGCGTGGCCAGCAGGTCGAGGGAGGTGATTCTGCCCCTCTGCTCTGCTCTGGTGAGACCTCACCTGGAGCCCTGCGTCCAGCTCTGGAGCCCTCAGCACAGGAAGGACATGGAACTGTTGGAGCAGGTCCAGAAGAGGGCTACTAAAATGATCCGAGGGCTGGAGCACCTCTGCTATGGGGACAGGCTGGGAGAGTTGGGGGTGTTCAGTCTAGAGAAAAGAAGGTTGAGGGGAGACCTGATTGCGGCCTTTCAATACCTAAAGGAGGCCCATAGGAAAGATGGGGAAAATCTTTTTAGTAGGGCCAGCTGCGTTAGGACAAGGGGTAATGGTTTTAAACTAAATCAGGGTAGGTTTAGGCTAGATATAAGGAAAAAATTCTTTACCATGACAGTGGTAAAACACTGGAACAGGTTGCCCAGAGAGGTAGTGGAGGCCCCATCCCTGGAAACATTCAAGGCCAGGTTGGATGGGGCTCTGAGCAACCTGATCTAGTTAGCAGTGTCCCTGCTGACTGCAGGGGGGTTGGACTCGATGACCTCTAGTGGTCCCTTCCAACCCAAAACATTCTATGATTCTATGATAACAAGAAGTGTCATTCAGAGGGTATCTTTGTGGAGGAAGAGGTCACCCAGAGGGAGTCTGCCTCAGCCCATGGCTTTGTGTTTAAGGGAACAGCCAGTAAGGGGGGAAGAGACATCAGGAGAGGTCTAAAAATTCTGCTGTGAGAGTCAGGCGAGAAAGCAAGATGGGTGTCTACAGGCTGAAAGGGAAGAGCTGCAGGCATGGGACCGTGTAGCATAGCCTGCAGCTAAGATAGCTTGTCTAGGCTGAAAGGCCACACAAGACCAAGGTCTTTGTCCCCTGGGCTAAGACAGTTGCATCTGCCACTGAGGCCCACCAGAAGAAACTGGATTTGGAGGCTCTGCTCTTGGTTTCCTTCTCAGCCCTTCTCAGCCAAACCAGGATGGGCTGTACAGTTTTCCTACACTTGGCATTGCTCACCCTCACACCCCACTGCCCCTCAGATAGGGCCCTGAGCCATGCAGGAGGGACAGGATCTGCCTTCCCAGGGCCTGCAGGTCAGGGCTTGGCCTTTCTGCTGCCTAAAACCAACCAAGGATTTGACAGTGTTACAGCCACTTGCACAGGGCCTTTGCCTCCCTGCAATCATGGCCTCCAATGAGCTGCTCTAACGAGTCCCCGGGGAGGCTTTGTCAGTAATGGCCCTCACTGGGACCCATTAATGCTTCAAGGTACTTTGAGTTTGGCTTCTGACTTGGACTTCCTCAGAGGTTTCTTCTATCTCCTCTCTCTGTATCTGAGCTTCACGGACTCAGCCTCAAAGACACCTTGCGCTCCTGAAAATATAAAAAGCCCTAATGATCTCTTTCTCTCCCTTTAATTTTCTTCTAGTTCTTCAAGCCTTGTGCAGCTCCTTGGAGAGGTTTTAGAGTGTAGTTACAGATGAAGATTTCAAAGAGCACCTCCTCAAAATGATGTTTGATTTTCAAGGGTCTATTTTATTACTTTTCCGTCTAGATAAGACTGGATAGGAGCATTCTGCAAGTGATCATGATCCCTCAGGAGGTCTCCTCGGGAGGTCTGGAGAGGTAGGAGAAGCAGTCCCTGGGGGTCTGACACTCTACGGACAACCTTCCTCCACACCTCCCCAACCCTGCCTTTGCTCTCAATGGCCCCCTGGCACTTCCATCACTCTTCCTGACATCAGACTTCTCCACTGAAGCCTGCAGCTGCAGGTGACAGCTCCTTTGCACCATCTCCCCCCTGCTCTCCTTCGAGAACTGACTGCACACAGGCACTGAGGGATGTTTTCCTATTGGCGAGCAAAGAAAAAGCCAAGCATGACCAAGTTCCGTAAACACAACTCACTGTGCAAGCACATGCTCAGTACGGGCTGCCTCTCATGAGGTTGCCTTTCAACAGGGGACAAGCTTAGGAGAGATATTTTAGGCAGGTGGATAAACAAAGATAGATGGAAGCACAATTAAAGAGTTGTCTGAGGAGACAATTAGACTGCTGAAAGACAGGCAAACTTCCAACTGCCTGATGTCAAAGCAGCAACTGACTGTGTGACAGGAATGTGAACGAAGAAAGAGGGAAGGAGAAAGCTGGAGAACAATGGAAAGGGCCTTTGCCTAGGCAGTCTGCATGGGAAAAGTTGACATTAGCAATGGTTGTTCTATCAAGAGAGGTGAAAATACATGAAAGATTAGAGAAAATAAATACAGCGTGGAAAAGGCAGAATAGTGGTAATGAAGTTACAGCTGAAGTTCAATATGTCTTTGGAATATCCCTGTTGAAAGTACATGGGATTGGTAGCATTCCCTTGTGAGTGAGGACAAACCATTGTTGCATCCATCTTTGAAAGAGGCCCAAAATTCAACCCAAGGAACCCCAGGCTGTACAAGCTCACTGCAGTGATGATTGTGCCTTGGCATGAGTGCTCTTGGGTGACAATTCTGGGCACCTTAAACAGAAAAATATGTTCCAGTGCAGTCAGCATGGATTATCCAAGGGTAAATCATGCCCCACCACCCTGATTGCCTTCATGAAGAAGTCGCTGCTTTTGTGCACCAGGGGAGAAGAGTGGATGTCATTGACCTCCACTTCAGCAAGACTTTGGGCATGGTCTCCCTCGATATCCTCATACCCATATTAGGCTATGAAAGTCTGGATGGGGAGACAAAGAGCTGGGTAAAACACCAATTGCATGATGAGACCCAGCACTGGACCCAGTACCGCAGAGGTCGTGTCACCAGTGCCGAGCAGAGAGGGAGGATCACTGCCCTCGTCCTGCTGGCAACACTTTTCCCAATGCAGCCCGGAAGGCTGTAGGCCTGCTTTGCTGCAAGGGCACACTGCTGGCTCATGCTCAGCTTGTTGTCTACCAGAACCCCAAAGGTTCTTCTCTGACAAACTGTTGAGAAGCTCTCAGTCACTCAACCCCCAACCTGTCGTGCTCCAGGGCATTATTTCTCCCTATGTGCTGGACTTGCTTTGCCTTTGTTGAACTTGATGAGGTTCCTTTCTGCCCAGTTCTCCAGGCAGCTGAGGTCTCTCTGGATGGCAGAACACCAATCTGGTGTCTCAGCTACTTCTTCCAGTTTTGTGTCATCAGCAACTTGCTGAGGGTTGACCATGCCCAGCTTGTTAATGACGAGCTTAGGCAGCATAGGACCGAGTATCAGTCCCTGAGGTACACAGTGAGGGACTGGCTTCCTGCTGGACTTTGTGCCCCTGGTCACAACTTTCTGGCTGTTCCGTCAGTTCTCAATCCACCTCACTTTCCAGTCGTCCACCATACATTTCATCAGCCTGTCCAGGAGGACGTTAGAGGAAGTAGGCTGAACTTCCTGGATGACACTCTTAGTCATGTAGTTTCATTTCAGGAAGTCCTGCAAGGAGCAGGGAGATGGACTCGATGAACATTTGTGAGTACCTTCTAACTTTAGATGTTCTATGATTCGATGAACGCTTCCCAGATCTTTCTTCTTGCCTTTCTTCAACATAGGACTGACATTTGCTTCCTTCCCGTGCTCAGGAATCTCTCTGAGTGGTGTCGTGTTGCCTCTAAGGCTGGAAACATTGGAAGTTCAAAGTATAATTGTGAATGACTAATAGTTCAGGTTGGGCCCTCCTCACAGCCTACACTACCTCTGCTTTACATCACGATGACAACTGAGAGTGACACCTGCACAAAGTTATGGTGGGAGGGTGGTGATAATCCAACCACTCCAAAGTCCTTGGCAGATTCAAGAGTGTCCAGAAGGATTGGAAGAGCTGTAAACATCTCATGACAATCAGGTTGAATGTGTATCATTGATGTTCTCCTATGCTACGTTGAGAACACTGGATTTGTTCACTCATGAAAAAAAAGAAGGCTTTGGGGAGATCCTAGAACAGCCTTCCCACACCGCCCAGGAGGTAATCCGAAAGAGTCAGGCTCTTCACTCTTGTGCGTGGTGGGATGGATGGGGTCAATGATCAATGAAGTTTCCCAGAGAGTAGGTGCCACCTCCAGCTTTGGAGGTTTTGAAGCCCAATGGCAACAATGTCCTGTGCAACCTGGTCTGAGTCCACAGGTGACCCTGGTGGGAGCAGGAGGCTGGACTAGAAACCTCTGGAGGTCACTTGCAGCCAGAACAATTCTGTGTTTCCACCTACTATGGCTTTTCTCTTGATGATTTTAGGGAAAGCACTTCTTTTTTATGTATTATAGTATATTATATTATACTATATTTTATTATTCTTATCATCATGATCATCATTATCATTATTTTTCTTTTCTTTTGTGCCCTATTAAACTTTCTATATCTCAACCCACGATTTTGTTTTCTTCCTACAGTTGCCTCCCCCATCCCACTGGGGAGAGGGAGAGTGAGCAAATGGCCATGTGGTGTTCAGCTGCCTGATGTTCTATACCAACATAGGTGAGCAGATTGGGCTGAGGTTTGTAACCAGAAGTTTAACAAGTTTTCAGCCATGTGAGGATCAGGGAGGTCTAAAGCTCCACTAGGAAGTCAATCTACACGTCCGGATCAGGCCTTTGAGGGTAAGCAGGGTCAGATGCAGTCAAGCGATAGCCAAGCAGGTCTGTACTGGGCAACCCAGGTCCAGGACACAGCAAGGAAGCCAGTGTCTGCATCTCAGTCCAGATGAACAAAGCCCATAGGAAGGCGTGGCTGTGGTGAGATCAGTGCTAATGCATCACATATCAGGCAGGGATAGAAGGCCCAGGCCTGAGCTTAAAGGAAGCCTCTGGGCCCATGAGCTGAGGGAGTGGGTGGAGGTCCCATACAAGGTTGGTGAAGATTGGTAAAGCTTCTAAGTATTCTCAAGGACCTTGGAGCTATTGCAGGTCTTCAAAGAGGACAGATTGCCCACAAAAAAAAAGTAAGTCCATAAGGGTGTGCAGATGTTACTCTGCCATCACCAGATTCTAGAAACAACCAATTCAGGTCAAGAAAGCGCTCACCTACCATCAGCCCTACCACATACTGCAGAGCCCGAGGCAGTTTAACTGGAGATCATTTGCCACACGCATGGGCACCAGCCACCAACAAGTAACACCTAAACCTGCCCTCAGTCCCTAAAATGCCGTACAGGGACCCTGATGTCATCACACTGAGCCCATGGAGAAACAAGCAAAGCTATGAGACTCCAGGGTGTGTTCCCTGGACATGTTCTTGACAGTAACTTTGAAAGAAGATCTAAGCCCTTAGACGCAGCACTCAGGAGATGCCCTTACATAAGAGAAATACTGTTATGGAGGCCACATCTGTCATAAAATGCCCCTTGCCTGTCCATGCCTGTGGCCACAGGACTTCTCAAAGCCGGACTGTGACCAAGCTACAGGAGCACTCAGACCTTAAACTAACAGAAGGGTTCAGAGGGAGAGCGTGGAGCTGGAAAGAGCAGACTTCAAAAGAGCAAGTGCCAGTTCTCCCTGGCTGTGTCGCTGTGCTGGGACTCCTTTCCCTCAACCTCTGCACACGTGCACTGCCGCTGCAGTTCCAGAGAAGGTTTGAGGAAGGGTCTTGGGCAAACAAGTCAGTGGACTGTATTTTATTTTATGTAAATGCAGAGAGATGTGGCTTCTGAAAGTCTCTGGGTCACACAAGACTGATAGATACTGATGTAAAATTGTGTGAACAGTGACATGCCTTTGTGGAAATCATGATCACAAGAAGAAAAAAATAAATCAAAACCCGAAAAACTAAACAAACAAATGGACTAACAGTAGAAAACTGGCTGAAACTATCAGGAGCTGAATTAAAAGTATTTTGCAGAGGAAGACAGACAAGTTATTTCCTCTGAAAAATACCAGTCATCAGTTTCCTCAGGGAATCCTTGAGCTCCTGGTTCCTCATGCTGTAGATGAAAGGATTCAGTGTTGGAGGCACCACTAAGTACAGCACTGCCACCACCAGATCCAGGGATGAGGAAGACATGGAGGGAGGTTTCAGGTAGGAAAATATGCCAGTGCTGAGAAACAGGGAGACCACGGCCAGGTGAGGGAGGCACGTGGAAAAGGCTTTGTGCCGTCCCTGCTCAGAGGGGATCCTCAGCACGGCCCTGAAGATCTGCACATAGGACAGCACAATGAAAACAAAACAGCCAAGTGCTAAACAGACACTGACCACAATAAGCCCAACCTCCCTGAGGTAGGAGTGTGAGCAGGCGAGCTTGAGGATCTGAGGGATTTCACAGAAGAACTGGTCCACAGCATTGCCCTTGCAGAGCGGTATGGAAAATGTCTTGACAGCGTGAAGGAAAGAATTGAGAAAAGCACTGCCCCAGGCAGCTGCTGCCATTTTGGCACAAGCTCTGCTGCCCAGGAGGGTCCCATAGTGCAGGGGTTTGCAGATGGCAACGTAGCGGTCATAGGCCATGATGGTGAGAAGAAAATACTCTGCTCCAAGCAAAAAGACAAACAGAAACATTTGGGCAGCACACCCTGTATAGGAGATGTCCCTGGTGTCCCAGAGGGAATTGGCCATGGATTTTGGGACAGTGGTGGAGATGGAGGCCAGGTCAGTGAGGGAGAGGTTGAGGAGGAAGAAGTACATGGGGGTGTGGAGGCGGTGGTCGCAGGCTATGGCGGTGATGATGAGGCCGTTGCCCAGGAGGGCAGCCAGGTAGATGCCCAGGAAGAGCCAGAAGTGCAAGAGCTGCAGCCTCCGTATATCTGAAAAGGCCAGGAGGAGGAAGTGGGTGATGGAGCTGCTGTTGGTCATCTGCTGCCTCTGGGCATGGGGCACTGCTCATGAAGAAAAAGACAGTGACAAGTTAGGATGGGCTGCTCTGAGCAAAACCCATGCCATTGCTTGTAGGCTGTCCCACTGTGACACATCCACCCCTTTTCCTTGTGTGATGTAAACCTTCATTCAGGTCCCCGATTCAGCTTCATTGTCTGCTGGATGAGCGTGCTGTGAGCAGCCAGGTCTCTGTGTGAGGCCTCATGAGGAGTCACCCCTGCCCTGCTGCAGTGGGTATGTGGGAATGTGGCAGGGGGACTAGGTTGGGTATTGACCATGCGTCAGACTAAACTACTCCTAATACAGAAGGGCTTGTTAACATCTGCGCTCCCAGTTCTGAAAGCATGTGGGTGGCAGAAAGGAATTTTAGAGAATTTTCCCTACCTACATGCCATGCCTGGTTCTCTGAACTCAGAAGTCCCCTGCATTTCTACTGCACTCAGAGTTAGTGACTGTAAGACCTGAGAGGCAAAAGGATTGACTGTGGCTTAGGGTAAGGTGAAGGAAGCTGGATGGGCTTGTTCCCAAGTGCCCTGCTCTTGCAGCTTTGCATAACAGAGGGCAATCACAGTCCTGTCTTAACCTGAAATTTCCTCAGTTGTAATATCTCTGCATTTCTCCATGGGACATTCAGATAACACAAAGATGCTATAGGAAAGATTTGCATCCTGGAAACTCAAAGCTTGGAAGGCTGCCCTGAGGAGATACCCAAATGTCCTGTTAAAGATAGCTCAGTAAGAGAGACTCAGCTCATTCCCCAGCCGCACAGACTACTTTTCTCATGGCCCAACAGGTTAGAGGAAAGTTTGGACACTTCATTCCATGGACACACTTGGACCTGACTCGGCTGCTGAAACTCCTATCCCCAGAGAGCCTGGTGGCAAGAAGAACCAGTAACACAGACCAGTGGAGACACAAGCAAATATGCAGTGAGGGTCTGGCTGGGAGAGGCCAGGGCAGAGGCAGGCGGGCCCTCAGGCAGCGTTCCCCTGCCCCAGCTCTGCACCCCACCTCCCAGGCACCACCATGGCCGGGCAGCTGCTCTCAGCCCCTGGGCTCTGCAGAGGGAAATGGCCACGGGGCTGGAGAGCTGCCCCACGGCTCTGCTGGAGCTCTGGCTGCAGAGGAGCTGGTTCCCACCTTGGAGCCCCCAGCCCTGAGGGCAGAGGCTTTGCTGGCTGGGAGAGGAGGCCAGGGGGCTTGCTCAGAGGAAGGGCTTGGCATTGGGGGGGAGTTTTATGAATTCTCCCTCCCACCACATATGCTAGGTGGTACCACATTCTGGGAAATGTTTCCCTGTCCCATATCTTACCCTGTCACCACTCACAGGCCCCTATCCCAGCCTCTGTGAACTCACCCTGGCCATGCAGAAACCTGCCTGTTTGCAGGAAACTGGTTGAGCGCATCTCCCCGTTTGCAGGTGGAAAAGGGCAGCTCAGAACAACCCTGACGAGTCCAGCAGAGGTGATGCTGCTGTTTGCCATAGGCAGAGGATTGGCTGAAGGCACTTTACGTAGCTCCTATAATACTTCCTGATTATTTAAAGATAAAGCCCAGGAGTCTTAACGACTTGGTCAAGCATGAGAGCTTCTTTTCCATGTCTTCTCCCCTCCCCCCCCCTCCCGCCCCCCCCCCCCACCCCCCCAAATTCCTCATTGCAAACAGACTCAGGAAAACTCCTTATCTTTATAGTAATCCCTGCCTTGACCTTCCCCTTGAAATCTGCCCTCAGACATGTCCTCGGGGTGATCTAGATCTTTGAGCAGCACGCTCTTGACAGCAGAAGGACCCTCTCCTGCCAGGAGTTTTGTCTTCCACCCACAGCTTCTCCCTGCAGAACCCTGGGGAGCTCCCCGGGCAGGCTGAGTGCTGACCCTGGCAGGCGGCAGAGTCCCTGCCCCAGCACACAGCCCCCTGGGGTGCAGGGACCCTGCTGGGAAGGACAGCCCTGGGCACCCCTGCCTGCACACCCACCTTCACAGCCTGCAGCCCTCCCTGGGAGAAGGCAGCCGTCATGCCCTGTATTTCTGATGGGGCAGCAGGGAGTCCCTGCTCTGCAGCACGTCCTGATCCTCTACGCTAGAGAAGCTCCGAGAGTTGTACTTACTGATCTTGTAATTAGTGGGATATGCCAGCTTTACGAGACCCTTCATGGAAATACAGCTGCATTGCCTGGCAGCCAGCAACTTACAGTGTCAAGGGCTTTGAAGAATTCTGCCCCAGTGAGCTCTCAGCACCCTCCCACCCCAGACTGCCTTTAACCTCTCTCTGCCTCGCTCCTCTCCCCTCGGTGCCTGCAGGCAGTGCCCTCAGCCCTGCTGCGCTTTGCAGAGGAGCTGCTCCTGGGCAGAGCTGTCTCTCGGCAGCGCTGCCCCCTTGCCATCAGCTCCCTCCATCCCAGGAGCCCAGCCCAGCTCAGCAGCAGAGGGACCAGCCCAAGGCACCACTTGCTCTGCCCCTCAGGGCTCCCTCCAGGTGTCCCTGGAGCTCCAGCACAACCTGTTGTGAAACACACTGAAGTCACAGAATCACAGAATCTCAAGGGTTGGAAGGGACCTCAAGAGATCACCCAGTCCAACCCCCCTGCTCAAGCAGGCTCTCCTAGAGCATGTTACACAGGACTTCGTCCAGGCAGGCTTTGAATATCTCCAGAGAAGGAGACTCCACAACCCTCCCGGGCAGCCTGTGCCAGTGCTCTGTCACCCTCAAAGGAAAGAAGTTTTTCCTCATATTCAACTGAAACCTCTTATGTTTCAGTTTGTGCCCATTGCCCCTTGTCCTGGCGCTGAGCACCACTGAGAAGAGTCTGGCTCCATCCTCGTGACTTCTGCCCTTAAGATATTTGTGTTGATGAGGTCCCCTCCTAGTCGTCTCTTCTTCAGGCTGATAAAGCCCGTCTCCCTCAGCCTTCCCTCCTAGGGGAGATGCTCCAGTCCCTTTATCATCCTCGTTGCTCTCCCCTGGACTCTTTCTAGGAGTTCCTCATCTTTCTTCAACTGGGGAGCCCAGAACTGGACCCAGTGCTCCAGGTGCGGTCTCACCAGGGCAGAGTAGAGGGGGACGATCACCTCCCTCGACCTGCTGGCCACGCTCCTCTTAATGCACCCCAGGATGCCTTTGGCCTTCTTGGCAGCAGGGGCACCCTGCCTATTGTTTCTTGTGTTTGACTTTGGGGTTATCTGCAATACAGGGAAAACGCTTCCGCGCTAGTTGTAGTGGGTGGAAAGTTTTGGGTTGTTTGGTTCTTTTTTAATAATTAACAAAACACCTTCCGTGCCCATTTGCAGCCAGT